>JAOTQQ010000005.1:24441890-24504602 GCA_026546715.1 Gallinago undulata
AGGGGAAGAGGAAGGAGAAAAGGCCACAAGTGTACAGGAAGACAAGCAGCAAGGAAGCCTGGGCCATTGCCTGCAGACCACAAGGGTTAAGAAGGAAGGTTACCTGTCTCAAGGAGACATAAACCTTATCCTGGGCACGTTCCTACCCTGTCAGGAGTTTCACAGGCTGTAAAAAAAAACCTGTTGGGTGTTGAAAAATCCAACAAGAGTGATAAGTAGGCAGAACTTTGAAACAAACTTGGCTTTAGGGAGTCCCCCACTGAGGGCACCACCAAAGCAAAGAGGTGAGAGGGTCTGCCCTCCTGGCTTCCCACCCACAAAGCAAGGCAGATAGACCCTGACCGAGGGAGGTTTGATGGACCTCCTCAGCACAAGCTGAATGAAGGTCAGCAGTCTCCCAGATTAACTCCACAGCTGGGTTCCTTGAATAACACTGCTGTACCTCTGGCCTGTGCTTTCTGGGAAGCTCCCATGGAGCTTCTCCTAGGAGACAAGGTAGCTGCTTCTGCTCCATAAATTACTTCAAAATCAGTGCTGGAGTCCTGATCTGACAGGGTTAATGACCTTGAAGTCAGATAAAAGTGGAAGAGCAAAGGAGTGATGTGATCTTTGTGGTCTAACAGTCAAAGGAGGCAGCAGCAACCAGACCAAGTTCGAGACATCTCTTTCAGACACCAAACACTTTCGTCTCCTTGCTTGACCCCGACTCAAAATTGCATCATTTTCTGGCTTCAAGGAAAGATGGGAAAGCCCTCTAACTTTGCACACCCCCAACACAGGACAGCTGCCTTCCTGGAAGCAAGATTGCTCTCTCTTTTCCTGCCTGTATTCTTATCCAGAAACTCACATTTCTTTCCAGAGCCACCTTTCACCATCGAGACCTCTCACAGCCATATTACTCTTCTCCAGAACTCCTGCCTGTTAAGACCTCACCAACCCTTGGGCAGATTTTGTGCAGCTCCTGAGGACCCTAAAGCTATTTCTTTTCTATAGATCTCATTTATATTGTAACAAGACTGAATTTTTAATTCTCTGACTAACTGAAATTCTAATTTTCCTCCAAGATCCCATCCAAGTCAGGGCTCTAGTCTCACAGTCTGCACCCTGTGAATCAGCCTCTGACTCTCCCACAGAGATGGGTGGGACTGTCCACATTGTGCTTAGTGAAAGTGAGACTCTTTGCTCATCCATTTACTATTTTATATTTACAATCCATTAAAAATACTTAATCTTGTGATATTTTCTTCTTGGTGCTGAAATGGGGCATCTTTAAGATCAAAACTCAGTTCGGTTACATGATGGGGAAAGACTCCCCCAAACTGAGATATCAGCCCGGGGTTCAGCAGCAGAACTGGAATCTGGGTTTTTCTGAGCTTTAGAAACCAATTAGCCCTCAAAATCTCCATCACTCTTCATCTTGGTCACCAACATCACCCTGTTCTTTGAGAGCTGCTGGGGACAGAAACATACCTGCTGTGACTAGAAACAGCGCGAAGTATTTTAGGAAGGGATTTAACCCTCCCCAAATGAACTCATCCTTTCAGTTCACGTGCTAGCAGCATGGGCTGTCACAGCTTTATTTTTAAATGGCCTTTCCCTTTATCACCGGAAAAATTCCTTCCCATTGACCTGAACACCACTAGCAAAGTCAAGTGGAATACATATATTCTTTCCTACTCACTGAACATAGTCATTGTTAATCTGAGCATGTTAAAACCAAAAGGGACAAGACGTGGAAGGTGGTTAACGCTAACGTGATGGGAGCAAAGGGGAAAGGGTGAAGAACCAATCTTGTTGAAGGCAGAGTTAGGTGTTTAAAATGGAAGTGAAGAGGTTTCCCATCTTGGACTGGCAGCACCTACCTCTGTCTCAGAGGACGTGGCTGCGGCACAGACTCTTAGCTGAAAAGAGTCAAAGAACCAACGGTCTTGTGGAGTTACCAGCAGCACGGGAAACGTGGGCATGTGTTCTCATGTATAAAACTCTTCCAGAGGAAGAAACCAGCAAGAGCAGCTTGCACAGCACTGGCAGAGCACTCCGCCGTCAGGTCACCGGGAAAACATTTTGTAGCCACTTTGAAAACTGCGAGCCAAGACAACAGAGACACAGAGACCCTCTTTTTTTGGAACATTCTTTTAAGTCAGACCTCTGCATAAGTTCAAGGCCAAGAACATAATGTTTTTTAAATAAGCAGTAAACAGCAATTAGCTATGCAAATAATGTAAATAATTTGTGTAAAGAGCGTTTGAGGGTCAGTAGGTAGCAGGACTGTCTCATCTGAAGCTGAAGGGAGGAGCAGCCCTGCATTCAGAACTCAGCCTGGTGCCCGTGTCCACAGTGCCTGGCAAAACAGTCACCTGGAGCCCATTCTCTGAAGTGGGCTGGAAACCATCCCACAAGCTTTAGTACCTCTCCCTTTCCAAGGAGAGGGGAAGGAAAAGAAAGGAAAGCCCAGAGGAAGAGTTTTAGCACACAGCAAGCAGGGACGGGAATGTTTGACTTGCTGAGAGAGGACAAGCATACAATTCTTTCCATCCTGAGAGTTTTATTGGAGTACAATCTACCTGTATAGTCCACCCAAGGCCTGATAGCACTTGAACCAGTCCAAAGGCATTTGTGCTAGCTACTGGAAGAGAGAGGGAGGAAGCTGTAGAGCAGAGGGGATTGACCCCTTCTGCAGGACCCAGAAAACTCGTCCCCAAAACCAGTCCCCACCAGCCTCCTCCTCTCAGTGTTTATCTGAGAAATTAAAAAGCAGGAGCTAAGCTTATGCATTCTGGATGATTTCTAACACAGCAAATTCCAATTTTAACAGTGAATTTCATCTGCAGGAAAAAAAAAAATAAAGCAGAAAGTGCCAAATCACACCAATCCATCAGGAACTGTCAAAACTGTCTTTGCTGGTACAAACGTGTGTCTTTCTCATTCACACAGTGCTAGAGGTTTAGGGCAGAGCAGAAAATGTCTTGCAGAGTTCTTCGGATGGTATTTAACTATACTACAAAATGTGGGTCTAATTAATCCCTGAAATTGGTGACATTACACCTGGGGTGAGTCTGCTTGTTAAGCCTGAGGAGGTGGGAATGAAAAGAATAAAAATATACATATGCTTAAATTTGATTTCAATGCAGCCAAAGACCTAGCAAGCACAGTTGCTTATTAGAGATTAGTCTTCATTTAAAAGTTAATTAGAACTGTACTGAAAAACTTAGGGGATGAAGATGGTAAAGGTGAACTTTAATGAAGGTTCAATCACTAGAACGACCATGAAGTGCTTTGGTTTGTGTGCCGTTCGTGGAGTGCGGAGCTGCAGTGGCGTCTCTGCTCTGGGACATCAGGCAGAAATAGTTGAACAGCATGAGGAACATCAAAGTTCAGAAGTCCCCAGAAGACAGAGGGTTTTGTGCAAAGCACTGCAGAACAGAATCAGACTCTGTTTCATAAATGGGATGATCGTTACTCTGCTGCCAACGCCGTTTAACTCGGAAAGCCAAAGTGGCCTCATTTCTGGAAGCGATGAGCCGAGCTTCATTTTGCCTCCAATGGCAGTTCAGTGCATCAGTACCTACACCTCCTCTTAAAAAATGCGTGTTGCCAGCCTACAGCAAATTCCCATTAAGAAAAAAAATTATGAAAATGTCCTAACAAAGTGGGACAGAGCTATTTTAATGAAAATGGATGCAATTTCATTAATAAGCAAAATATTTGCTTTTTCCTAGGCACGTCACTGTAGCAGCCGCAGCGACTGTGACCCCTGCAATGAGCAACACTTTCTAACTGGAAACAGCAGCAGCAATGCCCAGTGCATCTGAAAAAATACTTTATCTTCAAGGCATGGCTAATCACAGCAACGAAGTCACAATGGATAAGACCCGTTCCATCAAGATATAGCTTTAATTAATTGAATTAATTTGAACTCCAAGTTCATACTAACATGAAAATGACAGGCCTGACAATATATTTTTTAAATATTTTTTTTTAAATGACCAAAAAAATTAGTATCAATTATCTGCACCCAAGTCAAAATAAGATAGTCCATCTTCTGTTCTCCAAGATGCCCGTTGAGTGTTCCCACTGAGGCAGACCCACCCCATCCTGCTGGTGTCCCCATGCACACCCGAGGCACTCAGGGCTCAGAACAACCCCAGCATCTCCTTTTTGGCAATGAGTCTCTCTGCCCTCAGCTCAGCTCACTGAGCCCCATCCTCCTTCTCCCGAGCAGGAGGGCTCATGTGTGTGCAGAGCTCTGGGGGTCCTTGCTGGATGCTCTTACCCAAGCGTGTGGTGTGCCAGAGAACCAGCATCACTTCCCAGGCCCGTGGCTGGCTCATCGTTTGATGGGGAATACGTCTGACCTTGGCCCAACCATTGCCTAGCTCGTGCTTCCAGAGATGGTTCCTTTCCCTTTGGGTGCTGCTCTTCTGGATGGCTGCTGGGAGGTGTCTTAATGCTTTTTCCAGCTGTCACCCCAAAATGGAGCACTCCCGTGTTTCAGTGTCCGTTTCTTTGAGGATTTCAACTTATCAACCACAAGTGAGGCAGAGAGCAGCCGCCAACCCAGCAGTTCCTCTGCCTGGAGGTGCTGCCCAGCCCCATGGCTCCAGCCACCTCGCCAGCAGAGCTGCAGCACCCACCGACGCTGTGGAGAAAACCTCCAACAACATCTCAGCTGCTGCCCACCAGCGTGCTCTGCCAGCTTCACTGGCTTTGACAGTCACCGCCTCTAATCAGGTATCCCTAAAGATTTTAATAATGTGATTATATGATGGCAAGAAAAACCAATAATCCAAACCCTGATGTAAGCTGTTTTTGTCACAATCTTGAGACTCCTGCTTGGAGCAGATGCCTTATTAGCCATTTAATTCTCAGCTTCACGGCGAGGCACTACAATGAGAGGAAACATAAAATCAACAAGGCAGCTGCAAACCATCCTCATGTTCTCTCTCAAATTTAATAGAGATTCATGAGGCTTTACACTAATGTGCTGAGAGGAAAGGATTACAGGGCTCTTGCACCTCGCTTGGGTATGAGGGAGGTGAGTATCAGATGATAAAGGCCTGGCAGAAGTTATACCAAAACCCAACCGTGCTGATGTCAAACAAGGCACTTCAGCTAACGTGGTGGGTCCAGCTCAGGCCAAGCAGCCTGAGAAACACAAGACCAGTGGTAGAGGAGCAGATCCACAACAGAGGACACATCAATGCTGCGTGTGATTGAGGCTTCGGACCGTTTCCCTTCTAGAGCATGAGCCACAGCAGAGCTGCCCCAGCCAGGGAAGGGCAGAGGGGAGGTGAGCTGGGTGTTGCTATTTCTCCTTCCCCACCAGGTCAAAAGCAGAGGAAGCCAGCAAACGTTTAAAAACAGGAGATTGTACCGCAAAGTTTAGTTTAACCAAATCAATAATTAGCGGGTGGACTGGAGGGAGAGGGTGATGGTGACAGAGAGCACCCCAGGCAGCTCTGCAGCCCTGATGTGGGCAAAGGCGGGTGGCATCTGTCCTCCCTGAGACCGTGCAGGAGCCAGGCCTGCTCACCCTCTGCCAAGATGCTTTCGGCCATCAGGCAGTCAAGTCCCCATGCTCCCTGAAGCTGCCCGAGCTGGCAGGCTGTGCCAGTCCCACCAGGTCCCACAGCAGTGCCACCACCCACCACCTCTCCCCACGCACACCGGCGCAGGGCCACATCTCTATGGGCACCACCAGACCCAGGTTTCCTCCCCTTCCCTGGCACTTGGCTGACAGCTCCGGTCACACTCAGCCGAAACCCAGTGACACAACTGACTTGGCTGCAGCGCTATGTACTTAGTCACAGTCACCCCTCAGTTTCTTTACCTCCTCATCTCTTGGGTAGCTCATGTAAGATAAAAAGCAGCTGAGCATTAATCCTGTGGCCACTGTACCATGGTACCCAGCCCTCTGCCTCCCCCCACTGCCCCCAGGGGCCCTCCTGCTCTTTCCCCCCCACTCCAAATGCATTTTTCCGTGGGGGTGCCAGGCTCCCACCCAGGAGCCAGGAGCACCTCGGGGCAGGCTGGGCACATGGGATGCTGGACTGCAGATCCAAGTCAGTGAGCTGTCAGCCCCGTCGCTGAAGTTCACAGCAGCAGATGAGAAAGAGAGTCCCTCGTGCTAAAAAACCACACCCTACACGCTTTTCAGTGCATCAGGAAAATAGATAACCTTTTGGTTTTAAAATGCAGTGTACTCACATGAAAATGAACGTGCCCTAAGAAAGACTTCCCACCTTGCATCCTCTGCCGTACTCTCAGTAAGTCATAAAACTTGCCGCTATATATTTTCTTTACCAGGCAGGGAACCTTGGCTGCCATTCAGGAATGCGACTGGGATAGAACTGTACCATCCAGCCCCAAGCCAACCTGCATATGATTGTATTTATGGGTACAAAAACAGCCCTGAAAGGGCTCAACCGAGTCTGGACCCTGCAGTAGTGGGTACAGGACACAGCTGTTAAGGGAGAATCCTGACCCTAAAAACCTTAATCAGGCAGCAGGAAGGAGACAGGAGTTATTTTTACTCTGGTTTATTGGTGTGGAAGCCGTTTGCCAAAGGATGACATAAATTGCACAAACCTTGGGCTGAGCCAGGAAAGAAGCCCGAGGAATAACGCCGATTTACTGCCCTCGCTGCAGTCCTGGAGCCGCGCTGCGAGCAGCTGGGGGCCACCAGCCTCGCTGCAGGTGGGGACACTTGTTAAACGTGGGGACGTTTGATATAGGACTGCACATTCCAGGCTGTTGTAAATAAAGCAGGGCATTACACAGTAGTTAATCCAGCGCTGTTTTGCTGATCATGTTGAAGACACCGACCTGTTTACGCTCTGCGCATCTCTTATTGAAAATAATGGAGCAGATTTCACCTTAGTGGCTGCCTTCCACCCAGTCAGCCTCCGTGCCCCTAAATGAATGATAATAGCTGCCATGCCATGGTAATTCCCGTGCAGTAAAGCATGTTGAAACCTGTTACCTCCTGTTTGTTCTCAGCATGGATCATTGCTTCTTCCACCGCTGCAAGAGCCAGACCAAAAAAAAAAAACACCCAGAGGTCTCCCAGCAGAGGTGTCTAATGAATTTACCACACATCTGCGAGGAGACACAGATACAACAGGCATGGGAGGCTCTGGGAGACACCAGGGCTTCCCAGGGCTGGTGTGGGACATTCCCCAGTGCTTGGGAATGGCCACCCTCCTTGGCCAAAGGGAAGCCCAGAACATCGTTGCCTTCAGTCCCAGCCAGGGCCAGGGGCACAACAAAAGCTTGTCTTTGCTTATTGCTCCAATTTGCTTTATTAGAGAAAGGAGGGCTGCATTGTCTTTTTTGTACCTGTGAGGTACCGCCAGCCTTAAGCCAACAAGATATAATGCAAGAATTATTTTAAGCAATTCAGGGTTGGGTTTTGTTGCCTTTTTTTTTCTTTTAAACTTTCCAGAAGCAATCCATTTTTATTCTGCACATAGACACATTCAATATTGCAGACACTGAGTGCACTTAGGCAAAGCAAAGGCAAGGATTCATGTGAAGCAAAAAAAATAATCTGGGTTTTTGACCAGTCTTCCAATTAACTTTGCTGGCAATTTGTAACAGGGAATTCATAAAAATCCTGAGGCACTTTTTATAGGCAAGATAGAAAGTGAGGGGTTTGTTTTTCTTTTTCATCTTGCGGGAAATTTCCTTTTCTTTCTCTGAAGAAAAACACATCAATAAATAAAGAATGAATCTCCAAAAACTTTCTTTGACTCAAAGGCAACCTGAAATTATACAGCCTAATTCACTCCAAGCACTCCCGGCTCAGGCGGGTGAGCGCGTCACCCCCAGAGGCAAAGGCAGCATTTCTAAAGGACAGTCCATTAAGCACCAGCGAATTCCCCCCCCTCTGCCTTTGACATATTGGGTTAGATTGCACACCGACTCGATGTCCTCGTCCCCTCTCTGCGTCAAGTCCCTTAACTCAGCCCTGATTGCTGGCACAAGCGGCGAAGTCCTCTGCGAGCATCACCGTTCCTTGCCGAGGTCCCTCTGACACATCCGAAATCCAATGACACAAGAAGAAGCCCTGGTTGTTCTGGCTGCAAAATATCTGCAGGAAACGAGCTGGGAGGTTTGCTCCCTCCCTGCCCTCGCCCAGAGCCTGGCTCTGGGGCTGGACAGGCGTGTTGGGATGGATGTTAGCGGGGAGGAACATCGCCGAGCGGGGACTGCGGCTGGCCACTGCCTGCCTTCCACCCTCCGAGCATTTCGGCGCTCACCGAAAGCACGTTGGCAATTTCAGCAAATGCCTTGAGGTCTGGAGGGGCTTTTGTTTACTGAGAAAAGGAGTCAGGAAAAGCAAGGGTCATACAAAGGCACTTGAGCTGCTCTGGTTACCTCCAGCAGCCAGGAACGTGTCGGGTACGTCGGGTCACGCCAGGCAGCGAGAGGGGCAGGGATTTTGTCTTTCTGCCTGTTCAGCCTCTGAGAAGCTGGGAGTCGTTCGGAGAAGGCTTAAAAGAGTGCACATTGGCACTGAGACAACAGGGGGGGTTCTGGGGGAAAAAAGAAAAAAAAAAAAAAAAGACTTAAAAATTAGTTCTTGGCTCTTGGATTCAGGCAGACCTCAGGGTTTCAGGGCACTTTGTGGAAAGGACTGTTAAGAAGTGGCCATGCAGAAAGCCATGTTATTACCTCTTGAAACTACATCTGCAGCGTCCACTTCTCACCACGCCTGAGCCCATGGCTTTGGCCGAGATCAGTGCCCAGTCCTGCAGGGGAGCAGCAGCACCAGCAGCCACCATCCCCACGGTGGACTCTTTGGGGATGCTCAGGGATGAGCCCTGGCAGACCCAGTTTGGGGATGCCCACCTTAGCCCCTCTGCTCCACATCTTGCGTGCCTCGGGCTTGAACAACTTCAACGCAGCTAAGGAAAGACCCAGGTTTAGGTTCAAATCCCAGGACAGTGTGGACCCACCAAAGACAGTTCTGCTGCAGCACAGCAAGGGCTACTGGAGACATTTTTGACAAAAACCCAACCCATTCTGCCTTGGTAGACTGTCCATGGGGATTGCTGCGGGGAGCGATAACAGTAAGGGAGGAGGGGGAGGTTTAGGGTCCTGAGCTCTGCTCGGGCTGGGTCTACTGCCAGTCAGATGAACACCTTTACCACCAAGACCATCATCAGCCTTTCCCTGATCAAATGCATATTTAATTACACTGAGCATCTCAGGCCCAGGGGACCTGGCTCAGATTTTCAGCCACTGTTTCCTGCTCTCCCTCCCCAAGAGAGGGCAAACCTGCTCTCCTAGCCAGCCATGTCAGTTCTCCTGCTCAACAGCTAGTGGTCTTGGACCATTCCTCCGAACATCTCCCTTCAAGCAGTGGTCCCACTTTTCCTCATCCATTAACAGCTACTTCACAGGCTTTGCTCTTCCCATATCCTTTGTTTTTATGTCCCCTCTGCTAACACCTCCTTTATTACCCCGTGCACCTCTCCAGTCAATGACTGCCATCCACATCCCTCCCACCTGCAGCTGCCAGCGCCTGCAGTTTGGACATATTTTCTGACGCTTGTTTGAAGACTGCCTTAAAACCTTAATCACAACTGTTTCTCCCACTCTGAGATAATTGGGTGTTAGAGACTGCTTCTCTTATTTATTTTTAGCAGAAAGTAAGACACTTTTACAGGTGTTTCAGCACACAGGGGGAGTGGAGAAGTCAATTATCTGATCAAAAACTTTCCATATTCCACTCCCTGCTCCCTCCCCTCCTCTGCAGGTATTGCCAGTGTGTTGAGGTGAGAGGACATGCCCCAGCAGCATAAAGGTCATGTTTTACCTGTCTCGGAGGTCCTTGTCTTCAGCCATCAGCCAGTTCCCCACCATTTCCAGAGGGTATCAGCAAAGGCAGAACAGAAAATGCTCCAATCTAGCTAATTTTAAATGAATTTTACAATTATTCAGCAACTTTGTGTAAATGAGGGTTTCCTTGGGTACATTTAGCTAATTATCTGGGATTTTAAAGTGGAAACATGACATGTTGTTCAACCGCCAGCAACAAAAAGGATGCACTCTGTGTCCTGCCTGGTTGGTAGAGCCTCTTGAGCAAAATAAAGAAGAATTGATCAATGTACCTTTGCACATACAAAAAAAACCAAACCCCCAAAACACAGAAAAAAGGGGCTCACGGGGTCTTAGCTGCTGGCCAGGGTCAACTTACCATTGTCCTTTGAGGCGAGGCCATGGGACAGGAGTCACTCCTTGCCTATGTTCCTGTTTGCAAACAGGGGATGGGCAAAGAGATCGCTTTGCCCAAGGTACTTTGGAGATCTGTTGAGGTGAAATCTCAGAACCGAGTTCAGATTTTCTGAGTCCTCCCCTGGTTCTGTAGCAAGAAGACCATCACCAACAGCACATGGGTTTAACCAGCTGCTGAAGAGCAGCTGAAATGGCAATGAAAGCAACAGAACTGCACCCACAGTCTGCAAACTGAACTCGGTGGGCTGCCTTCTGAAATAATACACATACAGGCATTTTTAAACTATATTGACAGCGAGATGCCAGTAAACCTGTCATTAGCAGTGTAAATTAGCATGATTTCTAATAATAACCATCAGAAAAAGGCAATCTAAATTTAGCAGAGGGAAGAATGTAATTATTTAAAGGAATGTCTTTGTTTTTCTATGCTGTGTACAAAATAATGTGGGTATGTGCAAAGGGCACAGAGAAAATAAATGCAATTAAGCCCACTGTGCATATAAGGCTCCTTCTGCAGGGTGGAGGGCGCAGCGTGGAGGATGGATGAGAGCTGCAACGGGGCAGCGAGGATGAGGCATCCTGCTGGCTCTCTGCGTAAGGCAAGGATCACCAAGATGTCCACAATAATCTGAGGCAAGGATTCTGTCCATGCTCAAAACTGCTTCCCCGAGGAGTGCAGCGTTGTGGGTGAGTGAGCTGGGGCAGAGAAGGGTGGAAGGACAACAAAGAGCCAAGCAAGGACCGCTGGGCACCCACAGCTCCATCTCTGCAGTCCCCACAGCACACCCAGACACGCTGCCCCGTGAGAAGCCCTGGTTTGCTGAAGATTTCAGGATCGGGCTCCCATCCTGGCAAAGCTGCTCCGAGCTCATTAGCAGACGTGAATTCACCAGCAGCTATAGAAATGTTTGTACAGGGTACTCAAAGGAGTGGGTGGATTCCTCCATTAAGTCACCCATCTTTTATTTCTCCCGGAAAAAAATGCGTGCATTGCTTCGATTCTGCCGAGATGCTTGTAAAGAAACTGCGAGGGTCAACAAACGGGCTGTTAATATTCCACACGTGCAGAGATGAAGGTGGCAGCAGTTTGTCACTCCTGGGAAAATCTGACAGGAATACGGGAGTACAATGGGGTCCTGCGCACGTTCAGACTGTAGCGCTGCTCTCAACACTGGCACCTTGTGATAGCTTTTTGTCGAGGAGGAGAGGGAAAAACAAAGCTTTGCTTTGCACCTGATAAATGGATCTCCCCGGAGTACTCCAGGAAGATCTGCAAGGGAAAAAAAAAAAAAAAAGGCACAGAATCCTGTACTTACATGAATCATGTATCAGGAGCCTTTGCAGGACTGGAGCTTTGTCATGAAACAATAATTTTCAGAAGAATAAGGAGAGGTAGGCAGTATGTTTTTGAAGGCTGTGACAATGGTATAATGGTCACAAATGCCTATATTTCCCTGTTTATCCACACTTGCATCTATGCAAGTTTATACAGGCATGCACTTTTCTCTGCTTGGACTTCTCAGTTTTCCCTATTTCTGCCCATTCCCACTGCTTCTGTATCCATTTCTCATCCTTACACCTCAGTCTGCGTTCCCTGGATTCCCAAAACGTCCTTTTAGAAAATCTTCCCTCTCAGTCTCTTTCCCAGTCTGCTCTGACTACCCACACCATCTTGGCAAGTCCCTTCTGGGTGCTATTTGACCACCAAAAACCAAAAAAACCCAGCAGCCAAGAACAGAGCTGGGTCACTCAAATTCATTGCTCAACAAGCGTCTCAAGCATAGCACCACCTCCTCGTATCACTTCTTGGGGCCAATACCTCCCCAGTTCAGCTTTCTGAATGCTAACGTGCTTCTCGTGACTCAAGAGGCTGCAAAAACCCACCACTGTGGCTTGTGCTGTCTTACCTGGTGGACTTGCAGCTTGGAGGACAAGCAGAGATTTTGCGCTGATGGCAGTAAGAACAGCTAAAGGCAGCACCGGGTTCCAGTGAGCTCCACCACCAGCACTAACCTGTTTCCTACCAAGGAGAAGGAGATCCCATCACACCATCCATATGCTGCTGTTTCCATGCCACCTCTCCAGAGAAGGAACTGGGAAAAGCTGTTGCGTTGTACAGTTAATACTCAAAGAGTAGCTCAGAGTAAAAAGAAAACCATATGTTCAAAACCCAGCACACTGATTATCAAATTCATTGCTGGTTTAAGAGAACACAGATTGAACAGAATTAATGAATTGTGCCAGCTGCAAAACTTCTGGCAGATGGAGCAGGAAAAAAGCAGCAGCCCTGGATGCTGGATGCTGGGAATGATCTTCAGGTCTTTTGAGGGAGACATTTCTTCAATGAATATATTTAAGTGATGCAAAAAACTCTTGTGCAAGGATGATCTTGCTTTTTCTTCAATCTTTCTTTGAAGTAATTATTTCAAACACAACAGCTCTTCAGAAGATCAATAGCTAGGATTATAAAAATATCCCAGCACAGACTGATTGCTGCTGAAGAAAGAATTATTACTAAGGTTCAGCTTCACTTTTTTTTCCTATTAAATAGAGACTATTTACAGCTCAGAAAACTCCATGTTTCATGACCTGAGATGTCATTTTTAGCTATGCATTCATCTTTTTGGTTCACATCAACCACCATCATCTGTTAAGTCAATAGTTATCTTCCCTACCTACCTCCGAGATGTCCTGAACGAACCCATCAGTCAAGGAAGTCTTCTTGCTGCTGGAAAGAAGAAAAAACACACACGTCAGAAGGAACCTGACAAGAAAAGTTTCTTCATACATCACTGCCGAGCTTGTTTTCTTAAACAAGAGTACAAACTATTGCCTTACCTATGTGAAGGTATTTACAATGCAAAACACAAAGAAAATTGTTATGGTAGATTATGTGCATTTACTGTTAAGATTCTAATAGTCATGAATTTTATCTATTTTAAATTAACTCCACAGCCGATTTTAATGCCATGACGCAGCTGAAAATTGAGTAAGCTTTAAGTTCTAAAAAAGGGGAAAAATGCAGTTAAAAAAGTTAGAGAAGTCTCATGCAGCATTTCTGGCACTAAGAAATCTCAGTCCATCACTACACTACTAAAAAAGCATTTCTTACCAAATACCATGCTGGCAGAACAGGGGTGCAAACACCTCAGTACAGGGTTACTACCTGCATCACAGCATGGTCTCCAGATTTTAGCCTCATTGCACAGTACAACAAATACACGGGGCTCACAGTCGAGAGCAGGAGTCTTCAACCACACATTACAACGGCAGTATCATACTTTGCTTTCCCTCTCGGGCTCAGTTTAAGCTTTTCTTTCTTGTCACCTCTGAGCTATGCTTGAAGGTCTCAGAAACAACACACTGCCCTTAAGCCCAGGGTTACGCACCACTGAACAAAGCAAAGAAGTAAAATTACCTCAATTTTTCTCATGTAGAGCTGGTGATGTCTATGAGATCATGTAAGGAGACGGTTGGAGAGAGGAGATCTCAACACGCGCCCAGCAAGCGCCAGCCCGGTGCTGTAACCACACATAGCTCTTCTCTACTTCCAGGGAGTCAAAATTCTCAGCTTCATTTTTTCCCCTCTTTCAGATGCCCTGCTTGGCAGGTTCACGTGCTGGTACGGGGCATAACGCTTCAGCCTCCCAGTCCGGAAACGTGCAGTCGGAGAGGATGGTGACAGGTGATAGGAACGATTCATGAAGAGTTGTTAATTAGCAAAGCCTTTTGATAATATTTATCCCAATAAATTAACAGGTAGAAAGCTTAGTGCAATTAGCAGAAGAGCCCAAGGCCTGATGTTGTGCACTTGGCCAGGCTTTAATTAGTCAAATAGCAACATTTTTGTACAAATCCTGACAATTAAAGCCAGCAGCTAATAACATTCACAATGCAAGGCTACCTTGTGCAGAGATTGAAACTGTAATGAATATAAATTAAAACTGAAGGTACAATGCAAATTCTTAAATGCATTTCCTGCAGATCTCTTTGACCAGCAGCATTTGGGGACAGCAGAGCTGTGTGCTGCCAGGGCTAAGTTTATATTATATTTTGGTTGTAGAAGGATTGCTTTTTTTTTTTTACCTTTTTTCAGTTTGTTTTGCTTTAACTCAAAAACTAAAACACTTCTGAATTTTGTAGCAGCCAACAGAGGAGTGACAGAACACCTTCCAACATCCCGTCTCTGTGCCTTCGCTTGTAATTAGTGCATCCCTGTTGTTGCTTGTGGCCCCTAAAAGCACACACCTGCTCCTGCAAGGACACGCTGACTCCCCACGCCTTCATGGTCCTCCATCAGTGGGGCAGCAGGACGGGGGCTGTAGGACACAGACGGCTGAAGTCCTCTCGCTGCAGCACCAGCGTGGCCAGCCGGGGGTGGCTCGCAGGACCCTCCAGCCCTCGGGCAGCGGCAACTCCATTGGCTGGGGGTCCCCCCAACAAACCTGCTGTATTTTTGCTACGAACAGAGGTCAGTAAAGATAAGATACTGAAATTTGGAGCTTCTCTTTCTTACCGGATTTTGTTACTAAAGCTGTAAGCAATATAATTTAGAATATTAAATAGAAAAGGCAAATTCCTCTTCTTCTCCTGTGGCAGCAGAAAGCTTTTCCCCTCCCTTTGGTGAGGACGAGCATTTTCGCAGAACAACTTTCAGTGCTGCTCCAAGGGAATGAGATGATTATTTTCTCTGGTAGCACCAGCCTCTCTCCCCGTTTCCCACCCAGCATAGCATACCATTAGCTTCAGATGTACAAACAACAAAGAACACTTTACAGCAAGGAATTAGCCTGTTACAATTTCTGTTGATAGGGAGAATGGGAAGGGCAGGCTGGCACTATGCTACAAATTAGCTGCTTTAATATATTCCTTTTCTCCCTTTTGAGTTTTCATGGATATTTCCAGCCACTGCAAAGGCTCATCCTCCAGACAGTCCAATTAAAAGAAAAGTTAGATTCGGTGATTCAGTGTTTCAATACAACACTGTTTACAGCATTTTTCCTTGTTATTTCATGACATCAACAGTTGGCAGAATAAAAACCAAGCAATTTGATTTGTTGTTCACGGGGCTGACCTTCTCTCCATTTACACGCCACTGACTTTTCTGTAAGGTACATTTTTATATCACAATGATAGTGTTTCATTTTCTTCATAAAAACAGGTTTCCACATAGCTGTGGTTACAGTCTCCCATTCGAACCAGGCTTCCGTATTTTAAGATTCAACTCTTACCTCTCCCTCCCTCTTAAAGGAATTAGAGTCTCCTGAATCTCTTGGTTGTCAGCACTGCTTTCTCAAAACGGTCCTGAAGTTATTTGTCCCATCAGTCACCTTAGAGCTTAGTGCCAGAGTGAACCAGCAGACGTGCTCAAGGAGCGCAGGCAGCAGAAGGCAAGATCCCGTTCAATGCCCCTTGCTGGTGGGGCAGCACCACACCGTGTCCCTTCCTCCCCAGCCCCAGTGGCTCCATCCCCAACCAGCACTCCTTAACCACTATTTTCATACTGCTTTGGCTGCTAAACATGGAATACTTCCCTCTTTTCCTGCTGCTGTCTGAAGCCATGCCTAAGAAACCCACCTATGGAACTTGAATTCCAGCTGCGTACCGGCAAACAGCCACCGACCTGCCTAAGACAGCATAGCTTGGCACAAGGAGTGATCATCTGGAATGCTTTTCAGAGAGCTCAGCTACATGCTGAACAGTCAAATACCCCTCTCTAAGAAGGTGGAGAAAAGCAATTGGGACTGACATGTCGTTTTTATTTACTGGCAGATCATTCACAGTCCTGGCCTCTGTGGTATGAACAACAGGAGGATTTGGAAAGCTTTTTACAAGCAGTCCATTCTGCAAAGATCATGTATTTTCTGGGAGGTTCTGTGAAACCTCCCCACTGCTAATTTCTGTCTAGGCAACAGAAATGGTATTGAAAGCTTTTTATAACAGAGTGAACAAGATTTTAGTTGAACTCAAACTATGTGATATGGATAGCAAAAGTAACTATATAAGAACAAGTAATGGGAAGCTGTTTCTTAAGGTAACAGTTCATTTATAGAAGACTGTTGAGAAGCTGCTTTTGTTCTGCTGACAATGCCTGAATGAAATCAGTGACTCTTCAGTGACTTTAAAGAAATTGCAGATAGATCCTGCTTTGCTGGAGCTTCTATTAAGGTGTAAAACTCATTACCAGCAAAGGGCTAAAAGCTGTAAAACTTTGGTCTGAAAGTTCCAGTCTTAAGATCATGAAAGACCTTGAAAAGATGAGTTTTGAATGGGCTGTCAAGTTCAGAGTGAGAATTGAGCTTTGAGGTATTCGTTATTAGAAACACAAAAACTCAGCACAGGGTACTGCTTACGGGTTGCGCCTGCTTACTTCCCTCCTAAGAGAATGCCGTGACTTTTGGCATGAGATAGGGACTCTCAAGAGGCCCAGGATGAAGTTGGACCAGTCGTAAGTGAGTCACTAGCCAAGCAGAAAGCACATACAATAAGGAAAAAGTACTTATAAGCGTCTGGGGACTAGCTGCTTTCATCCAGCAGAGATCTACTCACAAACAGAACACATTAGACACTGCGTGGAGATACTTGGCCACTGGTCTTTTAAGGCGTCAAGAAAGTATTTCCCTGAGAGGATCAAACCAATTGATAGCTGTCCAAACTTGTCATTATTTTCAGACTTCACAAGAGGTTTTCCAGATCTCCAGCAAGGTGAAATGGGAAGGGACAATTTCGAAGCACGAAAAATAGCAGCCAAGTGCATTACCTTCAGCCATATCTACAAACCATTGCCAACAGAACCATAGCTCCCCAGGTGGGCTCTCACCCACGCACCTACAGTGCTAGTACTAGATGTACAGCACACATAAATAAAGACATGCTTTGACATTTCAATCCAGGGTGAATCACCTGCCGTTGTTTGGATGATGTCTCAGCCAAGTCGTTAATTTCTTACGACTCGTTTTTTCACAGCTCCATTCTCAAGCCTGTGAACATGTTAAATCACAGTACTGTTGCCCTTCTTCACTCCCAAATGAGAAAGAACGTGAGTAAGTCTGAGCCAAACACAATGAAATACAGAACTACATCTATTATTAGATACTGACCTGGATTTTACAATACTAAAAAAAAAAAAAAAAAAGAACAAAGCAGCCAGCAGTGGAATAAGCTTGAATTGTAGTTGAAACTGGACATCATCCTACTTGGTTCGATTTTACCTATGGACTGACTTCCCAAACGATGTCAGATGTGGGATCTAGGCTGTATTTGCCTCAACAAGACCCCACACGCAATCTGTTACACTCATCTCAATCTATTCTTGCCATTTTTAACTCTGTATACTACTTTAATTTATATTTAGATTACATTCTATTATCTCTTCCCACGCAGACAGGCCACTGATGAAAAGAGATTTCCCACAATACAACCATTATATACAGATAAATAGTAGTATTTACTGTACTGCATATTCTTAAAGCATAAGGGCAAAGATTATTCCTTCTTTATAGGATGGTTGGTATCTTGTGCTCGCTTGTGGCTTGAGTAAGACCATCACGTTTGTGCTCTTCTGCATTATCACAAGATAATAGTGAGAAGTCAGCAAGATAGCAAACCTAAGTTTCAGTGACATTTCAGAGTGCCTCACGGTGAGGCCCTCAGCACGCCGTACACAGCAGGACCACGAGTCTCCACACTGAGCAGCTGGGGAGTCTCAGCACCCCCCTGTCTCATCGTTAACAGACAGAGTATAGAGCAGAGGTCTCTCACCCAGGCACATCTTCAATAGCTGCTGCTATTTCTGCCTCTCTGTGAGATGTCACCCACTTATCTAGAGAAAGAGTAAACTGCTTATTGCTTCAAATAGAGATCCAGACAATTAAACCAACCCCCTACTTACAAAATGGCATTCAACCCATTTGCCCTCTACAAAAAATGACCTACCTAACTTAGATGTCACAGAAAGCATATTCCTAGCTTTCCTAAATCATAACTTCTGCTTTGGACTTGGAGAACTGTCAAAAAGAGGAAGCAAGTTCAATGACTTTGAAGGCCAGAAGCTCAATCATTTCTGTAAAGTGAGCAGCCTGATTGCACACACCCCAGCTCCATGTAAAGTAGTCATTACCCTGGGAAGGAAACACAGAATTGCTTCTGCCTCGAGAGATACAAGACTCCATTCATTGGCAAAGTTGCACTGGCCTTAAAATCCAGCAAATTTTCACTGTCACAGTGTGAGAACAACAGCTTTTCAACACCACTTATTGTACTCATGCTCCAAAACCTATCACAGTCATCAAAATCATTAGGTTGTCAGAACTGAGTGAATGTTTCTTTGCTAGTTACGAAACACTGGACAAATGCCATCCGATTTGCCAGCATAGCTCACTCATTTTTACAGTATTCTCTCAAATTCAACATATAATATCACTCTTTGTCCACTTTGTCTCCTTATCTACAATGCCTTAAAATAGAAATAGCTTTAGGAAAGGATGAAAGATGTGTTTAATTTTTGCCAAGTGCGATACCATTAAAGTCATTAGCCAATATTGGTTCCAACGGGAGATTACGAACAGCGGGAATTTAACGTGCTCCTTCTGCAGGATTAATAGATACATGTCTCATAATGTTTTTGAGCACAATGACAGCTTGAGGCTGTCAAACTCCTGCCATTTCCTGATGAAAAACCATCAGACAAGCTCACACCCATTCAAGAAGCACAAACAGAAGATGCAACTGAAGACAAACGGTTACGTGATGTACAAAGATTTAAATCATAGAAAGTTTTTGGCAATGGGATGTGTGGTTCAAGGAGTGTTTTAATTGGATTGTTAAGCTGTCAGTGTTCAACTATGAGGCTTCCCAGAACTTCAGGCGTATTACATTTTTAAATGTATCTTTTGCGAAAGGAAAGGAGTTCAATAAAAGCTACTTCGGTATACTGGCTTTTTTCAGTCTTTGAGACTATTTTTATGGTGTATTGTGTTAAGACAAAGGGCATTTACCTTTGGATTTAATGTGCCTCTGTAATGTGCTATTCCACAGGCACAGGGGATACCTTCACCTGGAATACGTAGAGTGGAGGCAAAACCTGTTGTTTCCACTCCCAATTAAGATGGAAATCATCACATCCAAGCCCTCAGGCTCAAAGCCAGGTGAGCTGGAGCAGGGTGCCCAGCTCTGTGTGCAGTCTGGTTTTGACTATCTTCAGGGATGGAGACTCCACAACCTCTCCAGTCAATGAGAACAGCCAGTGAGTTAGACCTGAGTAATGAGAGTCAAGGAGCAGTGAGGGCCAACTGCTCCCTGAAGGATGGGAGCCAGGAGCTCAGGGTGCACACACAGGTGGCAGGGCAGGGACCTCACCAGCCCAGCCACAGCCCCAGGAGCCCCAAGCGAGGAGGGCAGGCCCAGGCCCAGCAGCTGGGATCAGCCCAAAGTCCAGATTGCCAGACAGGTATGTGGTGACAAAGCTAGGAGGTCCAGCTGGGAAGTCAGTCTGTGGGTCTGTGCACAGTCAGGCATGGCTGTGATGGACCTGGAGATGGAGATACCTATGCCCAGTGCAGCAGGGAGCCAGGGCGCTGGGAGTCTCCAGTCAGAGGTCCCATGTGAGGCTGGTCGGGGCCATTAAGGTCTATTACTGCATTGAGGGCCCTGACAGAGAGAACACAAATGAGCCGGAAATATCTTCCCACTGATAAATTGCAGCACAACTCGCAGGGACAGCATGAACCCAAACAGATAAGGGACCCGCACAAAAGAATAATGATCATCTATTCTCTCTTTGCAATGGCAATTCTGAGAAAACTATTAACTTACAAACTCAAAGGCTTTCACAATTCATGATTCAACTGAGTAAACTGGTGGCTTCTTATTATGCAAATACATGAAATGTTTTGTTCTGGGAATATAAAACAATAGATTGGGGCATCTAAAGATCCTTTATTCCTCTGTCTGTCATTATTGTACCATCACACTTAAATTCCACATATTTTACCATAAGAATCCAAGGGAATAAGGAATATTTCTTGCTAGAAATACACCTCTGGAGTATTTGCCTTTTCACTCCGTGTTGAGTATTCACAGGGAGAAGGTTGCTAGGTGAGGTCAAGGTCATGTTGCTTTCTAACTTCTCTTGCAGCATAGACAGCTCACAAGACTGAAATAACGTCACTGTAACACAGGCTTCACCCATCCCATCATTTTTTTTTAAGGCAACATCTTATGATTTTGATAAAATCTTTTAATGGTTGTAGTTGGCAATTTATAATCTTCACTGTCCATAAGCTAGGGCACTTAAAGACCTGTGGAAAGTGTACTTTTGGTTGTCTCAACAGCTTAAGGCTGAAATATCTTCTCACGTGTACTCGACCCAAGGTGGAAAAATACTCATCTTTTCATTAGTCCTTACAAAATGAATTGTTCTTTTCCATTTTTCCTTAGAAAATGAATTGGACTTCAGAAAGGAGAAGCAGAGGTTATAAATTACTTTTGTTTCCTTCCTTGTGATGCCAAACCCTCTGACTTGTTTCTTGATTACAGCTAAGTTTAGGGTTCTTTCAAGCTTTGGCACCTTTGAAGAAAAAATAAACTGCTACAAGTGAGAGCAATAATTTAACAGACAGTCCTACAATCACCAAGGCTATGGGTTGTATCCTAATACATAAAGATGCAGATAAATATCTTTGGGTTGCATTTTAACAAGAAACCTCAAATCCTCCTACTTTTTAATAAAGAAAATATGAGCACATATGGGACTTCTTTCTGGAAGAATACATCCTGAGAATTTATTTTATAAGAAACAGGACAAGTAAAAGCTTGAATCCCCAAATTACTCTGGTTTCACTGAAGTAATGTATCACATCTACCACCCTATGTTGTCTGGGAAAGTTGGCATCTGCCCTTCTCCAGTCTTACATACTGGAATTTCCTACCTTACGGGGCAGCTGTATTGATAACACTGTCAAGTATCATCAAGAAGTCATCACCCTTTCTATTTAGAAATCAACAGTTTCACACTCAGCATAAAGAGAAAAAATGAGTTTGTCAGCACACATCTAGATGTGCAGCCATTTTGTCCTTATCAGAATAAACAAGTCGTAGCACGTCTCCCGAGGAGAGTATGGCAGTCAGCCAGGAACGGCAGATTATCACCAGCGCTTTTAAAATGGTCTGGCAGAGCTTTTTATAGTGTTTGTCATGCTACATGTTCAGGATTAATTGTTGCCAAGAGATTATCATCTTCATTCAAATTGAAGATATTAAATTAATACCATGGAATTTTCAAGTTCACTGGAAGGTAAAAGTGGATTTGTCATAAACAGTCAGGACTTGCTATATTATACAAAATCCAGTAGGGTGCTTCTGTACCTATATTCACCTCCTGTGTAATCCAGAGCAGGGAAAATTAAGGCAAAAATCAAAGACATGCTTTGCTTCAAGAATTACCAAGAATCCATCGATGGTTCAAGCAGAATAACAAAAGGAATACCACACCAGCTGGCCACCAGAAAGACTGAAACCTAATCAGAGCACAGGCAAGTATTAGTTTCCAACCAACAGCTCCAATAAAGCCTTGCCTTTTATATGTAATTCTTAACCATAGTACACTTTCAGTGCTGAAAGCATCTGTCTAAAAGCAAAACAAAATATTCAGAACATGTTCATATTTAAATCACAACAGAAAAAAAGCCAAATCCGAGCTTTCAACATTTAAGAGCTGAATTTAGGAGAATTTCAAACAAGTTTTTGATGAAGTTATAGCCAAGTTAATTTACAAGATGAAAATAAGGGTGTTATATTAGTGCAATGCTTTATTTCATGCTTTCAGATGACGACGCAAAAGAAAAATTAGCAAAGAAGATGCTTTAGCATTTACTAACCTCGATCCACAGGTCTTTTACTTCTTTACTTCATGTAATTAGTTGCTGGGTAGGAATGGGAGAAGAGGAATAGATGATAAATGCAATTTAATTAAGTAGAAATTTAATTAAATAGGGTTTTCCAATAAAATTTCTTCACAAAAGATAATAGACATTGCCTTAAATCCAAGAAAACATGATTTCTAAATGTTGTAATTTGTTGCCCCATTGAAAAAGAGAGTATGGTTTCAATTGTCTCTATTGCATGAAGTGAGAAAGTGAATTGGTGTCAAACAAAATACTACGATACAAAGAGTTAAAAGTGTCAATAGATGTGAAATCATGATCAATACCAAGAGATCGCAGCCACATCTCAATGGCTGCCAGCTTCCTGACAGAGACAAATTGTTCAATGCCAAACCATTAACTCCACTGGACAGAAGCTGCCCTTCAGTGGCAGCAAGGACCCTTCACCTGTAGAAACCCAGAAAGTATATACTGAGATGGCCAAATAATTTAAGCTTTATTATTAAGAGGTTACTGACCAGCTGACTGAAGACCCATGCAGGAAGCTGTTGAACACAACTAATTAATTCAAATTAGAGCATCTTTAATACCAATTATTACGAATCTACCTCTTGAACTATGAAGATTACACCTAGATGGGCAGATTGTGCAAAGCTGGTGGAGAAGCCATTTTTCAGACTGTCTGCACTCACAAATATACTCTGAAGGAAACTGGTAACAGAGATTGGAGAAAGATATATACAAACACCTAACAATTACCTATTTCACTTCTATTTCAACATAGAAAGGTGGAGGACTCCAGGGTACACACTACCTTAGCTGTAGCAATGCCTTTGGCCTATTGTTTTTGTTTCATAAAGCTATCCATCACTGAGAAAATACACCTGTAACACCTACAAATACCCAAGTCTGCAAATGATTTAGTAGTTCAAATCTTAAAGTTGTGAGCACTTTTTTGATATCTCAATTGAACCTGAATCTCCCCAGAGAAAACACTGGTACCTCTTGAGCAGCTCCAACTGCCAGGAACAGTACTGGGAAGTTTTTTTGGTTTTGTTTTTTCTTTTCTTTGAGAGGCTATTCTGCATGAATGGAGAATGAAGTTTTGTTGTATAAACTGACAATTATTTAAGTCTTTTTTATCTTCAAAATCATGATCTGGAACTCCTAAAATGATGAGGAAAGACTGGCTAGCACATTAGAAAGCTAGTGTTAATATCCCAAGTCCTTCTGGTTTGCAATATGCACACACAGGAAATAATTCAAAGTACTGACAACTAAAGAGTTTCTTACATTACTGTATTTTACCAAGTGTAAAGCAATCTCATGTTAAATCTTTTCCAAAAAACTGAGAAATTTCAAAAATTAAGCCTAGTTGCTGACAACTCAGAGCTACTGCGGTGCCTTCTTCCTGACTTCTCAAAGTCCTCTTTCTTCCAACTGAAGCTCTCCCAATTTCTTAACTCCACGTTTTAGCAAACTCATGTATGTCCCCTCAGACACAAGACTGGTAACACAGCCAGGTGACACAGGGCCTCTTTAAGCCCCTTGGTGTGTGGCCACATGGCAAGGAGCCAAGTACGTACAGTTTTTGTGGATGGAGGTGGGGTGTGAGATGCAGCCACTTCCCCTCTTCTGCAAATCCCAGACCTGCTGCCTGTGGTCCAAGGGCTTAGCCAGGGTCCTGTAACCAGGTCCACACAAAGGTCTCTTCCAGCAGTGCCTCTGAAAATCTGTGCCTGGAAAATAAAAGTTTGAAATTTTTCCTGTCTGAAATTCTTAAGACACTTTCCTGATATTGGCTACACATTCTCCTGACACACCAGACACCAGAAATTTTACTGATTGCATCACAAGCCCCATATAACAAGCAGTTGCAATGCAGCTAGTGCCTATGAAGACAGACCAAAAAAGCAGCATCAATTTACCAATGTAAATACTTACAAAGGAATTATTTTGGTAAAGGAGTTCAAACCCCTTTAATATGGTGAAAATGTCCATTTTCGTTAGAAAGAGAAAAAATAACACAATAAAAACACTACTACTATTTAAATTCTGGAGAATACAACTACCCATGAGAGACTGCTAAATGCAAACAAACCTCAGTAAACAATAAAGAGTGTATAAAAATGCAGTTTAATCTAAATTTTCCTGGAGCTTAACGCTCCATCTCACTTCATACCACAAAAGGGAATAACGAAAAAAAAAAAAGAAAAATACTTGCTCACAGGGAGAGAAAATATTTTAAGAAGTCATTAAAGCAACAACCTTCCCAAAGCGAATAAATCTGCAAAGCAGCAGCAAAACAAGCTGCCCAGTCTATTTTATCAGAATTGGGCTTTTTTCCTATTACATGACAAACAACTGGCAATCCAAGCTGCCAATTACTTAACCATGGTGAGACTTTTAACTCCATTTAGGAAGGAAAAATAAACCCGCTGTAAATTTGATACTGCACAATCTAAAATAGCTGCCTACAAAATTTACTTTATGTCCTTGTTTAATCTGTCTCTACTAGTACTTTTATCTACACAGATATGTTATCTCTTTCACACTGGTTGAAAGTTATTTTTGTTCTAGTCAAAACATTACAGGTAACTTTGAAAAAATTAGGTAAATGGCGGATTACATGATTCTACGTTACCATTGAAATGGCTGTTTCACCACAATTTATGTGCATAATGACATTTCTCTGATCAGACAGAGCATTTTATACTGTTAGTAGGAGTGTAAACTCTGCTAATTATTTTGGGACAAAAAATGGAAAATAAACCTGACTGATTATTGATTCCAATGGTTTAAATACTATTCTGTCATTCCAAGTGAGGACCAGCAAGTGGCAAACCAACTACCATGTTGTCTATCACATTACTCAATGCTTGAATTTTATCAACATGTTGTTTCTCCTCCCCTTGCTTTGAGCAAAAAGTTTTTGCATTGGAGTTACTACTCCGTGTAGTTCTATGCACCTCATTTACCAACCAGCCTGTGAGTAAGCGTTAGCTTTACCATATCAATTTCTCTAATCCATCTCCAACCTCCACCTACTGTCTGTAAAATTTGAGAAAATCAGGACATGAGTCATTATAACCAAAATCTTTCTGATTATAGATCACAGTTTTTCTGCGGTCATTAAAAGCCCTGATTCCACTCTTTATGGAATCAGAAAACAGTCATTAAAGGCATCTTTTGAATACACCAACTATTATAAAACTTCAGAGTTAAAGCAGGCTTGGGGAAAAATTAATACATGACCTTTGGTAATAATTTTAAGAATATTTAAACTAAAAAAAAAATAAAATCAATAATCTTGGTGTTCAACAAAGAATGCATAATGAACAAATGTGCATTTATACTGACGCCACAAGCTTTCTGAAAAGTGTTAGCTGGTACATAACAGTAAAACGTTAAGTTAGAAAGCACCTTGCTCAACTGTATGAAAGACATTCAATCAGAAGAATGCCGGGTTTCTGCAAAGTATGCCTGTGGAATGACCACAAATATATATTCTCTTTTCTGTAGCTAACTAGCGAGAATAAGGCACATTAAGACAAAGGGGCCACTGACCATTAGTTATTGACTTCAAAGAGTCAACTCCTCAACTGGAGGCTCAGAGATCTTTCTAAATGATGGACATGAAATCATGCCCCTTGTCCAAAAACTGTTCACTACTAACATCCAAGCAAAGAAGCACTCTTCTTAGATCATTCTGTGCATGCAGGAAGATAAAAAGTACTTTCTCAGCTAAAGGTGGTCAAACAGGCTATTCAGTTGTAACTTTAAAAAATAGAAAGTACAAAAGAAGAAGAAAATTAAATTGTAACAAAAGTCAACTACAAAAAATTAAGGACACCACAAAACTTTAGCTAATGAAAGATGTTTCTTTATTATTGTGTAATACTTCTTTCACAGAAACATGGTATTTACAAATATACACAGAGACTGCTGATCATAAAATGTTACTGAAGAATTAGTCAAAAAATCAATTTACAAAAACCAAAAACTTTCCAAAGATATTCTGGCTGAAAAAGTTTGATGAAATTTCAAGGAGACGCTTCTGTACAGAACGATAGGTTTTAGCTCCTCGAGTTCTGGTAATATTAGACGAGTTGTGAACCAAGTGAGCTAAGCTCAGCTGTACATTTGAGATGAGGCAGTTTTTCTTAATATTGTTCTTTTTCACACAATTTCTTGACGGTCAGTTCAACAGGTCTCAGGAGGCACTAGTTTGTATGTTTTTGGAAGCTGCAAGCATTGCTCTCACTTTGGCCATAAGATCCTGTAGAAAATAAAAGGAAAATGATCAGACGTGCAGGCTTTGAACAGAGCTAAAGCATGTGATTGCAAAATCCTGCATGACAGGGTGAGCTTACGATCCAGTCACACAGACCATTCAGATTGATAATCATCAGATATTAACAGTCCCTGTGCTAAATGAGTGAAATGATTAGGATAAAGTTGAAGCCTGTTTTTACTACAACACTTCAAGGTGCCCTGCATAAACACTTAGAGCAGTTTCTATACAGCAAAACACAGAAATCACATCAACTTAAAATGGAAAGAAACTACGACCAAGCCTTCACAAAAACTGTAAAACCTTCACACAACTGCTAACCACTGAAGGTTGAAGAAAGAAAAAGAAAAACAAGAGAGAGCTAGTAAGAAAAGAGTGCTAACAATTACTCTATGACAAATCTTTTTTGTTTGCTTTGTAAACCTGAACTGAAAATTTACATTGCAGCAGTATTATCACATATGACAGAGTGACCGAAACATTAAGACTGTTGTGAAACCAAAGAGCAATTCCCAGTATTGTCTGAGATTCCAGTGGAAACAGCCTTACATAAAGGAATGAAATTTCATGCAAATGGCAACGGGTTGCAAAAAATGATCGTAAAATAAAAGTGTGTATCAGTAATAAATTAAAGTTACTTAAAACATTTCTTCATAAATGCAATATAACTGGATTAAAATCCTTCAGCCTTTTAAAGCACTTTTCATGTGAAGCTCTCAAAACACTTCATAGGAGAATTCAGCATCATTATCCCACTTTACAGATAGAAGGATCTGAATGAGAAAAGATACTGAATTGGTCAGGGTCAGCCAGCGCACTGGCAGTAAAATAATCCCACTAATAATTAGGTAAATTACATTTCTTTGGGCCCTTAAAGACAAACAGATGCTGAAGTAATCTATGTTGGAAAATATTTTGCATATTCACAGAGGTTTCCTTTCTCTTTTTTACTTTCTCTTTTTTACTTTTTGCAAATAGTAACTAAGAACTGTATTTTAATATAGTAACCTTTTGTCTTACAGCTGCGCTTCAAGCAAGCAGACTAATACTACACTAGCAAATGCTATGCCATAAAGACTATTTAACCCATGAAATGCATGAACCTATTACCTTTGTTTGAAGTGTTAATGTTTCCAAAGGGCAGGATGTTTACTCAACTTTGAAAACCATGATGTAGTTCATCTCTCATTTCTCATACCAGGAATTCCCATGCATTTGTTTGGTAGCCTAAGACATGCTATGGTGTTAGTACTCTGTTTCCTGTCTCCAGTGCCTATACCTGCTATTTTCTGTTTTCCTCAATATTTTTGTTTTGGGTTTCTCATTAACAACTGATTAAATATGGTACATAAGGTATTCATCTACTAGTATTAATCCCAACTATCCCTATTTCCCTTGTGGAACTAAAACTTTGAGTGATATTCATCTATTGAAAGAATAATCTATTCACTGAAAAAAAAAAAAAAAGAGAGAATATAAAAAGTAATTCTGATTTTATACTGTAAATTTTCCAAAGCATAATTAAGAGCTTTTCTCCTCTAAACTTGGCATATTCAATTGAAAGAAAGTTAAATATGCATGAAGACTCTAAGAGGATAAGTGAAATTAAAAATTTTAAAGAGTGATACCATGCAATAGGTTTTAAAGAAAGAATGGAATTATTTTGACGAAAGTTGGGTATCTTAAAACTGCATTAGAGACGCTGAATGCATTTCAATTACTGCACAGCAGAGAGGCACATACCTGATATGCCACGATTTGCAGCAAACTTTAATATATCAACAAAATCACAATAACAATAGTTCAGAGACATAAACAGCAACAAGGGTAAGGTAAGTGAGCTGAAGATACTGCTCAATGCAAAGTATACACTTACTCCAGGCTGCAAGGGGACATATTTGTTTTGTAATGCCCAAGCTATAAACTTAGCTTTTGCCAAGGTATTTCTCCTTCCTTTTTTCTTCCATGAAACTCGTGAAGAACGCTACACGGTACAATGGGCTCTCAGTAATACCTGCTATCATTAACTGGGGTATTGTAGCATAATGTGGACTTTCATATCTTAACAGTGCATATACTGCAGCATAATGAATTTAGCTTGGTCTTTAGAGGCTTGATTAAACTTGAAAGGACAGTAGCTAGAGAAGCAACAAATTTGGTTTTCTTGTAAGCAAACAGATAAAGAATGACAATGAACATGTCTCTGCATCATATGCAAAGCTCAGAATTGTACAAGGTAGTGAGAGAAGAAAATTATATGATGTACACACTTAATTAGGCAACATACTCCAAGTTTGTTTATTTGTACCTGAGTGATTTTACTCTGCACTGAAGACACAATTGCTGAAGAGATTTGGCCATCTTTTTCCTGAGAAACTCCCCTAAAAAAGTAAAACTAGAATTAGAAATTTGTAGTCAATCCTTTCAAAATGCATTTCACTCACTATCATGATTTGAGGTTTATCGTACAAGTCTTTCCTATGTTAGTCAACACTTCCCTCATTCAACTAGAAGCGGTCCTAAGTCACAATCAGAAGAGTCACTCATACAACTGATACAAAGAAATCTGATCAACAGACCAGGAATTTTTAACAGGATTGTTCTATATTCTGTAGAAATAATTTAATTACGAATCTTACACGCACATTACAATTCAAACCACTCTATTAAAATTCTACTTCAAAGAGTTATTCCATTTATTGAGAGTTTCCAATTTTTAACTTCGTATGAGGCTGCAGAATTTTCTGCACCAGTTTTAGTTCCAGTAGACAACAGAGATCCTGTATCTTCCTTAGACATAGTGCTGTCCTCCCAATGTCTTCTACTTTTATTAAACACACATTATTTACACAGAGCTCCTCACTGTTCGTTAGGACACACTCACAGTCAAGAGACATAAGCACTGCAGTCATACAGTAACAAGACACATTACCTGGAGCGTTCCTGGCTGGATTCCCTGCTCTCCACAGGAGAGACACTAGTTGAATGTACAGAATTTTTGTGTGTGGATGGTTTGCCTGGTGACAAGGATGGTGAAGGAGACCTAGCTTTGGACTTGGTACGTGATCTAGACCGCCTCTTCTTCTTCTTTTCATGGGGACTTCTACAAAAGAAAGTATTTTATTAAAGGATATTTAAAGCAAAATTACACTAGCTCAGTTGAAGTTAATTTTCACACTTCTAAAAGCTTCCATAGCCCTCTCCACAAGATACTTTCCATGCAGTCAGCATGGAAATTGCTTACCCAATACTGCACTTCTACGGTTGTGCAAAATACTTTCTCAGAAGCAGTTTTTAGCATATTACATTAGGCAACTACTAGTATCTGAGGTTCTCACTTGGAATGCTGCTTCACAGGTAGACAGGAATTACTGACCATTATTTGATAGTTTGAAGGTTGACAATGAAAAGCCTTTCAATGGAGATTTGAGGAATAAACTTGCTAGAGGTACGTTCCTTCCCAAACATCACCAGACACTTAGAATACAATGAGAAATACAACAGTTTCTATTCCTTCTAATTTTCCTAGCTCATAAACAAACAAACCATGGAATCATAGCTATGCAAAAGATCTACAAGGCAAATGGTTTGTTTGCTTGCCTTTTAAAAGAAATTACCCCTTTCCTCCTGATCCAATCTATAATGCAACAAACACCGCAGGCTCAAAATTATAAACAAGCTCTTGTTTGCCACTCAAACAAACCTAGACCTAGAAACACCTTTTAAGAGCAAACTGTTTGACTTGGAAGTTAGATATACGAACATTTGTCACTCTGAGAGCTGGAAAAAAGGACTTGCAGACACCTGATATGTTCATTATTGACAGAAGGGTAAAACAGAGGTAGCCGCCTCATATTCAATATTAAGCTCAAAGAGAATTCAATTAATAATATACTAGAGACGGAACTATAAAAATCTTTATACAAGGTTATGAATTTATGTCTGTATGATTTACATACCAGTATTTATATTACTGTAATTGGAATTAGTAGAGTAATGCCTTCATTAGAGTTAGGCATACCTCGTTGTAGGCATCTCTCTCTAGCATGCACAGCTAGAAGTCTATTCAGAAGAACATTGTTGAAGCTTCTAGAGCATCTTAAAACACTGTAAATCTTAGAGTTTATTTATCACATTATTGGATCCTTTATTTTGATTTTCTTCGGAATTTGGTAGTTTAAAAGCAGCTATGCTGTATCATATTGAATTCCCATATAAATACTGTACACCTTTGAATCTTAGAATTTATCATACAAATATCTGACTTTTACATAGAATTTAACCTTCAAGACTTAAAGTTGAAAAACCTCCTTACACTTTTCTTGCATAAATAATCATTAAGCGGCAGAAGAAAAACCCCACAGCTCTACTGGTCTCTAACACTTTCATGAGTACACAAAAGACACCAGCTACAAAGTCTGTGATTCCTTGACTAGCTAATTATGTACCGTAATTGCTCGGTTTCTTAAAACTTCACAATATAATCAAGCTGTGAACATATTTCCTACTTAACTCTTGAAAATCTCAGCAAACATTCATCATGCAAGAACAACATTTTACAGTAAGCTTTTTAGTTTTTTTCACCTCAGAATTTGATGAACAAACATTGTAACAGCTGAATGAGTGTCTACCAGTTTTCTATTTTTAGAACAATTTATTTGCCAAAACTAGGCTTATTTTTTTTAATATTTTTCTAGGTATAAAAGCTAGGTATAAAAGAACCATGCATATTCTGTGGCAAGTAATTCACTGCAATCAGATTAAAATACTAATTTACATTAGACTTCTTTTTAAAGTGACTATGACAGCAACTGAGGTACAGGATAAGCGGAAGAAAAAACAATTATTATATTTATTCTGAAGTACCCCTCATTCTACCAGCAGTGTGCCAGTAATTCCCAAAGAAGACAAAGTAAAGCATACCTTCTAGTTCTTGAATATTTTCTTCTGGAAACATACCTAAAAATTTGCAAGCAATGCTAGCTATTCAGCATCACAACTGATATCAAATTAATGCCCTGAGCAAGTTTAAAACATTGCAGTATTTATTAATTCCAATTTTCAGTCCTCTGATAGCACTGGATTCTAAAGCTTGCCTACTTTTTAGTGTAACAATGGTTAATGAAAGCCATGTAAGACTGAAACCTGCTCTCAGCTATCAGACAAAATATACATTTCTCACTAATAGAAAGCCAAAGTCAGCTAATTAGCTTTTAACAAACTCAGAACCCAAACCTTGCTTCCATTACACTGTTGAAAAGAATCTACTCTATGACTGAAGATTAAAACTGGTCTATCAAAGCACCTACACTTCTTCTTCAAAATTCAAGATGTCAGTCCTCACAGTACTGGAACAGTAGGCTTTCTGCAATCAGAGCCACAAAATATCCTCAATACACATTTTTGTCTCCAGTCTCCATTTTTTGCACTTACTGCCACATTTTACTGTGTAGTGTTCATGTAACAATTTGGGTTAGAAAGGACCTTTAAAGGTCATCTAGACCAACTCCCCTGCCATAAGCAGAGACATCTTCAGCTAGACCAGGTTGCTCAGAACCCTGCCCAACCTCACCTGGAAAGTTCCCTCGGATGGGGCATCAAGCACCTCTCTGAGCAACCTGGGCCAGGGTTTCACCACACTCAGTGTAAGAAATGTCTTCCTTATATCTAGTCTAAATCTACCCTCTTTTATTTTAAAATCACTAACCCTTGTCCTATTGCAACAGGCCCGGATAAAAAGTACCTTGTTCCGTTTTCCTGTTTGAGGGCAAATGAAAGTTTACAATTTCTACCAATATAAACAGTATTGTTTAAAGAGGAATCTATAGTTTGTTTCACAATTGTCATTGTAATTTACCACTTGGAAGTGGAACCACTATAAAAATAATTTATGGCTTAAAATGCTGAATGGTCAACCAGCAGACACACCAACACTGCATTAAAGATAGCACAGGGCTGTGAAAAAATTCTTGTGTTTATACAAAAAAACAAAAACAAAAAACATTTCAAGCTTTCATATCTTTTCTGCTTAACCAAATTTGCATGCTGAATTCCACAGAAGCTTCTATTATCTCGAGTTGATGAATGCAAAAAACTGAATCAGTTGAAGTATACTGATGAAGTTCTCAATTATATATACACCACACATCAATTAATTAGAGACTGTCAAGAGATGGAAAGTTATCTTAAGAAACAACAGAAGTTTTTAAACAAAATTGAAAGTGATCTCCCTGCTTCTTATTCCACAAAAGATACAGATACAACAGGTTAAAGACTAAATCTTCACCAATGAAAAGAGAATTCTGTACACTCAGTGTACCAACTTCAACATGTTGGATTTTGTGTACACTTCAGGTGTACATATACAAACATGAAAAATTTTCACTTCCCTGTGTGTTGAAGACACAAGATGCCACAAAACATTAGAGACACAAAGTATTTCAAAGCCTCTGGGCACATGCTTTGCAGATGTTCTTCTGCAACTGGCAAGCTGAAATACTGGTTGGTATGCCATTTTGATTATAAGAGGCTCAGAAAGACTATATGCAACATGCTTGAAAAAAAGGCACCTCAATTCATATTTCACATTTCACTCTGCCAGTAAAATAACTGCTAAATGTAAAGCATACCATTCACTAAACTGGAGTTTCCCCTTATTTGTGCAGATATGAATGTCAAACAATACCAGTAGAAGTAACATAATACCTGTGCAATATGTGCATAAGCAGAGCATGAGAGAATGTCTCAATAAGAAGGAAATATGAAAGTCCAAATAAAATCTTAACTCTCACAGCTAGGAGATAGTAGCATATTAATGTTCACTGATGAGGTTGCACGTTCAGTGTTCAAACATATGCAAGAATGGGGGAAGAAGAACAAGTACTTCTATTATTTTTTTTTTTCTCCACAGAAGTATTCGTCTATTAAAATAAAGCTCTGGAACATACCTAGGCAGCACACAACACCTCAAGGTGATGTTTGACACTACCTTCCCCAGGACAGGGTATACTTACTTGGAACATGGGCGTTTCCTACTATTTCCAGGACTATTACTAATGCGATAAGCTGTTGGAACACTTCTTTCATCTCTCCGCCTTTCTGGTGTGTGAGCCCTTCTCCTAGGTGACCTTGATCGTGACCTGAGCAGGAAAAAACATCGAAAAGTTTGCTTTTTGTTGCTTATTTAATTACTTTTCTTTCAGTGGAATTGTGCTGTCACCCAAATGCAAATATGACACCTTTCAAATGCCTATTTTATACCAACATGGGGTATTTAGTCTCCAAGACTTGTCAGCTGCATAAAAATTTCTTACCTATCCAAGACATTTAGGATGTAATTATGCATTGCTTTTCACTCCCAACAGGGGGTGAAGGGGAAAGCAATTATTTTTTGGTATTCTGTGATAATGTCATCTTCAGTATTAGCGGGCAGGAAACTTTTACTCTTGTCACAAAAGGTGACTGGACTAGAGTTTACTAGCATTGGTACGCAGAAGTCCAATTTGGCTCGAAGCCTGGCACTGTCAGGCCTCACCTCGTCTTTTCAAATTAGTGGTATGTTTTTAGAACTGCTGCAACACAGAGATAAAGACAAGGTTTTGTTTTCAGTGTGTCTCCAACACTGACAAGTCCTGGAAATTTTGTCCCTGATGCTGCTGAATAATCCTAGCACAGCCAACATTTTCACCTGTGCAAGTGACCAACAACCCACGATCGGCATTGTTTGGCACTAGCACTTCAACCTGAGGTATTTTTCCTAGAAAAGTGAGAAAGAGATCAAGAGGGAAAAAAGAAAGCATGCCCAGTTAAGATCAGAGATCAACTTCAGAGTTTAACTCTTTTTCTTTACGATTTGGAATTAAGTGGATGTTCAAGCAAAACCTGGGTATTTTGTAATAACAAAATAAATGAAATGAGAAAAGTCCTGAGATGTGGAGGGGAGGGGGCAAGATGGACAATGGGGCAATTCATGGACCCAGCTTGGAAAAAAAAAAGAAAAAAAAAAGAAAAAAGCACACCCCAAATCCGCCCAAAATTCCTGATAGTAACAGCTAGTTTTGTTCTCACTAAAATATATAGTTCTAATAATTTTACTTCTGTTTGCTTATTTATTTTAAATCCTTTCTTATTTACTACAGGTATGTCATTCCATGTATACCAAACATTCATGCCCTTGAAATTGTTTTTTAGTCACTGCAAATTAGGTAAATCATTTGTGAAATCACTGATCTTCTGCAGACTCACACCATATATACAAATATATACACGCACTCCTGAGCCATTTCTCTTACACCTACAAAAAAAAAAGAGATCAACTGAAAATGAAAAAAAGTAATCACAATGGCAGTTAAGTGTTGCAAATTAACTGCTTTGTCACTTAGAAATCTGATCTTTACCAGGCCATTCAGAAGGATTAAAAAAGGAAAAAAACCAACAGATTATAAAGTTTGGGGTCAGTCAGACACCTTGACATTTTACCAGGATTTCCCTCAAAAGAGCTCCAGCAGTCAAATCTTTTCGTTGTCGAAGTTGCCTGATAATTTTCCCGCTCTGTTGCTGCTGCCATTGATGAGCTGCTCAGACTCGGCTCCATGCTCAGTGTCCCTGTGGATGCTGTGAGTCTGTGATACGGAGGCACACACTTCACATTCAGAATAAAATGTGCTAGTTTTGGTATTAACTAGAATCCTGAAAAGGCTCAGTCCCTTAACCAAAAGCTGAACCTTAGTGAAACATGCCTATATGGACCAGCCTAAAAAAAGTCCAATCAGAAAGAAAAAGGAATTAGCTTCATTTTTATGCACTGATGTTTGCGGTTCTACAACATTCTTCCAATCACCAAATGTTAAGAACTTTGGCCATTAGCTTCAAACAATTAAAAACAGCTTAACAGATTTACTGCAATACATCAATTATTACTTTCATTAGACTGCTATTTCAAAAGGCACTCTATTCCTTTTAAGTCAGTATCGCTTGTGTTCAGCAGGGTCCCAAAAGTTCAAAGGGTTATGAAGCTTGGCACGTCTCATTACAAAGTAGGAATTAAAACTCCATGAACAGACACTGCCTCAACAATAAGAAAAATCAGTTCTGAAGGAGAAATAAAACCCCAAATAACCTTTTTTACAAAGAAGAGCTACTTTCAAGCCTAACATTGAGGCAAAAAGTCTCACAAGAACACACATATAGGCATACTCTATCAAAACATACTGAAAAGTAACCTGTTAATAACGTATACCACTACTAATTGCTGTTTAAAACACACTAACTGGATAAATTTTGTGGCTTAGTACTACTCTAATACTACAAAGTATAAAGAAAAACTATAAATATCAAGAAGTTTAGACTTTCCATCTCTAATTCAAAACGAACATCCAAATTTCATCTAACCAAATCACTAAGTCACTCCATATGTAACGAGTGCCTTTGCCTCCCTTCCTCTTCTCTCACATACACACAGGAACCACACTCACACGTACAAATCATCATTAGCTTACATCATGGACTACAAAGATCTGTTGGGAGAAAACAGACTCAGATGAACACCGTCATTATTTACACTTGCTGCAAACCAGCTGTGAAGCCTGACTTCTCAGCGGGACGAGAAACTAGGAATTCCAGTGACTGACAACCTACAGTGCGCTTTAAAGAGCATCACTGCCAGGTACATTTCACATCAAACTATTTAATGGTGCTTTGAAGTCAATTAGAAACAAAAGATACTGATGAAGCATTTAGTGCAGATGACTAAAATGTACCAAAGGCTGTTGGTTTTCCAAGAGAGATTTAACAAATAAGCCCCATCTTTGACATTAAGTACTTATTTGTAATAACTATTTCTCTCTTTGGGACTAGCAGCTCCAAAGCAATCCACTCTGCAACACCTCACAGCACTTTTGGACAGGATTTACTGTTTCCATGACTTTTATTTAACTTTAATCCATCATACTGGTCTAGAATTAAAACTGTGTGATATCAGGAGCTTTATTAGACTAATTTTGGTATAGAAATTTTGTTGTAGAAAATAACATGCATTTACACAGAGAATTGCTGTTAGCACACCACATGCCACAGTTAAGCCAATATATCTGGGTTCCTTAAGTAGCTACAATTTTTTTAAACTTGTTTCTGTAAAACAGGTTTGGTTGTGTTACCCAGAAAAAATGAATATTCAAAACATGCTTTGTATCAACTTCATGTTATTTGAACAGAATTTTTCAACTTTAATACTCTGAAGATCTGTTAGAAAATATTAAAAAATGTAGTACAAAACAGTACAGAAACTGCATCTTACACCAAAGACTATTTTTAAATGAAGCAGAGCGTCTAGACCTCTAACAATGCAAAAATAAATCATAAACAAGTGATATAAAATGGGATACAGAGAAATATATTGCAAAGTTCATCTGTAGGATTTCTAAGTACAATATGCATTTTGGAAAAAAACCCAAAAAACTAAGATGTACAAACCAAAAAGGAAGAGCTTGAAAAGTATACTGAACATCACCTGAATAAAGAGCTAATTTCTATGCTTTACTTCCCAGATCTCATTACCTATTAACTTGTAAATATGGTAAAGTTGATTTTTGGTCTTACTTTTTGAAACAACTTATATCATTAAATAGTATCTACGCAAAGTGTTTTTAAACAGAAGCTCAACTAACGTCTATATGGAAACCTCACAAAGTCAAAGGCTTTAAGACTGTTTCCCAAATACAGGGTAAGTGTTGAGCATTCATTACTACAATTTAGGGAACACAATTCATTATAATCTGTGTGCAATATAGCCTAATGAAAAATTACAAGATAACCATATTATGGCTGTCACAGTTAATTTAAATATAATAGTTTAAATAATTTCAAATCCAAAATACTTATTTTCACTTAGCAGATACAGTAAACCTAATAAGCTACTCTCTAAGAAAGTTCGGAAAGTTTGTTTATTAAGACTTTGTTTGTTACTCTAAATTATTTGATTAACAGGCACTGGAGCAATAATTACTACAGAAAGGGCAAATTCCAGCTTTTTTCAGTCTACTCTTGAGGTAAAATAAAGCATCAATAATCACTTTATATTGAGATTTGTAGGTTAAAAGATACATTTGGAACAGAATAAAGTAAGGCAAGAAAATCTCTGATATGTAACATTAGACTGAGACATCCAAATCAAGAACTGTTGCTCAAAATGTTCCAGTATAATTTAGCATTAATGTCCACACAATAAAGACTAAGTGGCATCCACTCAATACTAGATGAATACATTAACCTCTACAAATAGTTTACACTTTACCCCAGGGGAGTATGACTCTGCATAACAATTCAAGCTGCAACATCTCTAATGTTTTGGGATCCAGGAATAAAATATCATTCTATGTGAAGCACTGGGAAACCTGAACAGCAAAGTGACATGAAAGGTGCCATGTCTTGGATGAGACAAGAAAATGCATGGAAATAATTTTCTCTGAATCAACACTAAGTATATGAATAAATGAAAAAAAAAAAAAAGAAAAAAGAAAAAAGAAAGTAGAATCTTCTTGCTAGGCAACAGCATTTGCCTTTTTTTGGCACTTACTGTGGCATTATTTTTGCCTACACGTTTGAGAGACAAAACAAATGAGTATCTGACTGGGTTATGAATCAGCTCCTACTCTTTATTACTCTAAAAATTTTCTGGTATCAGGAGCAAGAGCTTTAATTTTAGAAATACAGTGAATATGTCAAGGTGTAGCAAAGACCTTCAGTCAAGCAAACCTTCAATCATCAGCATTTCTTGTACAATGTGAGACCATATGGACCCAAATTAGAAAGGCAGGGCTAGAAAAGACTGCAAGAAATAAGACTATTCAATATTCTCCGAACTATAATTCTTGATACAGAAATTTCTCACAATGGTGAGTTCATAGGCTGTATTAACTACCTTTACCACTAAGACACTAGGAGAAGCTTTCTAGTCTCTCTGTTATCAATTTAAGTCCATTACTTATTGTCCAAACCCCGAGAACTGAAGAAGAATGTTCCGTTTCCTCTTATTTGGTGTACATGAAGACCCAATTTCATCTTCCTTCAGTCTTCTTAAACAGTCATTCCAACTCTTTTTTTTTTCCCCCTTTAATTCTGAAAATTTTTGGTGATCCCCTCTAAGCTTCCTTCAAGTGGTCTAATTCATTCTAAAGGCTGCACAAAACTGCACACAGTACTCCAGCTGAGGCTAGACAGAACTACATCATCTTCCAGACGAGGAGACACTTGATGCATCCTGCATAAGACTTGGTTGTCTTCAATGACTACATTAAAGTAAACCAATACAGTCACTATATTAAGTATCAGATGCAGGAGAAAGGTACTCATTGTAGATTAATTACCAAGAGGTCCTCAGGCCTTAAATTTAGTCATGTTCTTGTGAAATGCTATAGATAGGAAGGTACACTAAGATTTCTAACAGCTCTCCTGCCTGATACAAGCATTTCACACAGTCTGCAAAAAGCTCAAAGGGATCGGGCACCCACTCAGCACTTATGATACTGTCATCAGTGCCCAGAAATAACGGGTTTCTGAATGGGAGAGAGACCCTCCAGAGATGTTTGTTTAAACTGGTGCTCGCAGAGCAGAAAGGCAGGCTGAATGGAAAGTCCTTCCCTGTTCAGCTTTAACTTCCATCAAGTTTTATAACATGTAAAATGTTTTCAGTGCAAGATGTGGTGCAGTTGTTGTGAAACAACTTTAGAATTCAGCTAGCCAGCATCAAGCTGACTGGACTTCTCAGGCTGTAGAATTCAACAGCTGATTTATGAAATATGCAATCAGATTTAATTAGGTCTTATGTTGATTCATGATGATAAGATTATCACGTGTCTGTTATTTGATTTGTGCCAGGACGCACACTCAAGATGGCACACAAAGATTAGCTCCAGTAGAATAACTATTCTTGGGGATTTTTGTGCAATTTCTCCACCAGCTGAACTATGACCACCAAAAGAAAAAAGGGAAACAACTAAACCATAATGAGACTATCCACCTACATATGTGGTAGACTTCAGTAGACTGTTGTCTTTTCACCAGCAGAACCAAATGTAGACCAGTTGGTGGAAGTATTCAAGCTTCTATATCTCCCTGAAGTCACTGAAGATGTATCTCAATATGTATCAAAATGAACTTGCAAATTCCCATTAATCTGGTTACTTCCCGATGCAAACTCATGCAACATGCAAGATTATCTTAATCCTATTGAGTAGCATACCCAAGTACAGGTAAGGATCTTCTCAGATGGCTCTTGTCCCTTTCCAACCACAGATGATGATTCAATATTTTTTTTTTTTTTTAGCATTACTATGATCCTTCTCCTTGGTTTTACCATATATCAGTAAAATAACAGATAAATATATGCAACATAGCTTGGATGAAGCAGGAGGTTCACATGAAGATATGGCTTGACAGGGAGCTGAAGAGAGGAGTGATTTACCTGAGGAGACTTTTCTCCAAGATATCCTTAACCCTGAGAGGACTTCCATTCGCCTCTTAAACAGGGAAAGCTTCATTCAGCATCATTCCCTTTATGTGCTGGTAAGTACAGAAAAGGAATTGCACGCAGCATTCTGGAATGTGTCTTACAACATAGAGCACCATGACCAGCTGTTGTCAAAGGCAGTCAAATAAGTCAGACATCGTTTCAGCCCAAGTTATGTTCAATTAATTCCTTGCATCTCTGAACAGCAAAGATGTCCTCAGCAAAGTATTGTATCTAACCAGAAAAATCTAGTATCAAATAACAAGTTGTAACATGTTAACACTTACTCAATATTAGTGTAGTTAGGCACTTGGTTAAACAAATGAAAAAATGTACGAGGAAAATATAAGATGAGAAGTTTTGTCACACCACCATGAAGGGCTAGAAGCTGTTTTTTCAGGAAGAAGCATAAAGGATAAAGGAACATATGATTTTGCATGCATCACACAAATATATAGCTGTAGTAGTATTTATACAGACAATTCATTTGAACGACAAGGTACTTAAACACTGTTCTGTAGCATGATCCAGAGAATGCAACCTCAAGAATAAGCCCTTCCGACTGACCACAACCGCTATGTGGCAAGACATTCAGATATGACAAATTTTACAGACAGTAAATTTTAAAGGTGCCTAGACCCAAATGTCTTAGATGTAATTAGCAGTATTAATATAACACAATATATATCATCATATAGCTGGATCATTAATAGCAAATTTTATCTCATTACCGATTAAATATAGTTAACTGCACTGGGGTACATTCTTCTATGGCCTCCCTTCCTCATCAAGCCTGTTTTCACCCTTCTTGGATTCCTGTCATATCTCTCCTGCCATTCATCCATCACATTTTTTCACATGCTACCCAACTGCTTGCTTTCCTTCTGAGCTTTGCAGTTCAACCACCTGGCTCTCCACCTCTTTTTCTTGTCTTAATATTGCCTGGTTACTTTACTCCAGCAAAAGCCACAGACTTATTAGCAAATTCTCTTCCTGCTGTAATCACATTCCTATGTATTATCACTGGGTACTTCACAGACTAGAGTGAAGCAGCATTTACTGGTACAATTTTTGCACTATGTAATTAGAAATTAATGATTTGCTATTTTATTTAAAATATTTTCAAAGATCTTCCACATTTGATGATATTTATTCTCTGTCTTCAAGGTAAATATATGCTTTGTTATGGGTACAAAGACACTTACACAATGGAATAAGAAGTGCAAAAACGTTTTCAGTGTCACCCCACACAGAACTCTAAAGAATATATTCTGTTTCCAAACCCACCTTGAATGCCTGACAGTCCTATAGGCAGTGGGAAGTGAATGCTTTGCTTTTGAATGGGATCTAGATCTGGACTTAGATGATGAATGATACTTGAATGGTGATCGAGATCTTGTCCGAGATCTTTTCTTATGTTTTTTTCTTTTCTTTTCTTTTTCTTCATCCCTAGGAGGATCTTTGCTTTTGCTTGAAGGCCTTTCTGCTTGTTTAACTTCTAAGGTGGGTAAAGTTCTGACTGTAGTCACAGGACACGGTATACTATTGACACTCTGAAATCAAAGGCAAACAAAGAACAGTGTTCAGTTTTCAAAGTTACACGCATATTTTTCATTTGAGAAAATCCTATGTGTGTGGACAACACATGAGCATCTCTAGTCCTTTATATGGAACAGAGGGCTACATCGACTCCTCTGCACGCCACATAGGTGCATATTCTGGCAAAGAAACTTAAGATATCCTGCTCAGTAGTCTTACCAATACACAATATGGATCGTTTGCAGAAACGCTGGATAATAAGTACAACAGCAAAGAAAATCATAACTAACAATCCCCTTACATTTTTCCACTCATGAAAGTGAGAAATACATCCATCTTAAGACAGCAGTTGTTAAATCAAAAACAATCTAACCTTCCACAAATGCTTTAAAACTTCACAATGCTCCATCAAGATTATGTAAAGTGTGCATAAATAAGGCCGACATCGTCAAAAAAAATGTGTCTAGTAGTATTTAATGGAGGCCTATACAGTTCCCCAAAGATATATATGCAAGTTGGGATATGCATGCTAAGACTGTCAGCTTAACTAGGACACAGTTCTGAAGTATTCCCCTTTAGTTTTTACAAGAAACGTGTTCTAAATATATCAGATATATTTTCATCTATTTACCCCTTTATTTAAAAAAGGATAAACTTGAAAATACAATCAGGAACTACTGACATTCAAAGTTAAGTTTTAAAGTCACTTTCATACTTGAACTGTGCTATTTAGACTACAACCTCAAGGAAAACAGCAAAATGAATTAGTGCCGATATTTATTTCGCAAAGTACAGAAATAATTTATGTTTTCCACGTAAAGGTTTGGGAAGATCACAAAAATTATTAAGATAGAACAGGTCCATGCACAATTCATGCTCAGTGAGTAATTTCGACTGCAGTCAGTTAAGCAAAACATACCATACTCCAAGAAGTTTTCAAATTATCAGCTTGTACCTGAGAGAATTCTGCTCAATACCTTGTTTAGAACAATTCAAGTCAGGCACTATAGATATGCTCCTCATTTCAAACCCTGTCATTCCCCCAGCTGCCATTTCAAGGCAACTGGAGAAATCAGTTTCCCTCTGTCATAATTTCTGCTCCACCTGATCTGACACTTTCACCGTTTGATACGAGAATGCTTACCGTGATCAGAATAAAAAGTAATTTATTAAAACCTGAAATAACCAAATTAGAAACCGGTGATCTTTTCCTTTCTTTTTACCAATCTCCCATTGTGAGCATGTGAAGGCAATAATTTATTTGAATAATCAGAAATCCAGCTTTGCTTCAAGTTAGAGAGCCATGACACTTTTCTGAGCTTTAACTGATAACTGCTATCACAACATTTACAAAATAGCAACAAAGCAGTACTAATGTAGTTTGTTTCAAGGATTACAGACATTTTATAGTATGAGCATTTGAGTGACTGGCTTAGCAGAGGCCCATTTCCAATTTCACTAACTTCACAATCCATGTGTAATTGCAGACACCTCGTCTCCAAACTGCAGTTTCCTAAGAGACCACAGCAGCCCACTCCTGTCCCTAGACAATGTTATTCATCTCTTTATACAGTATCTTAGTCTTCGCTTTGAACACTACTGAATATGGAATAGACCTGCTTGCCTTGAAGTAGACACCTCTAATAGCTTGAAACAAAATAGCTGTAGGCAAAGTAGAGTTAAGAGGAAAACAAGAGAGAACAGTTTTCAGTGCCCAAGTTCATTTGGCCGCATAAAACACAAGCTACCGTCCCACTGCCAAAAAGAAGTTAATAAACAAATGACACATTTACTTTTAGGTCACACAGAGAGATTCTCTCAACAATCAAAACGAGAAAACCTCCAATGCTAAGTACTCCTAGGCAACCACCAAAAGCATCAGATGCTGAAACGGTGGGGTCACCTTGACCTTCAGGATGCTGTCACTACAGTGACAGCGCTGTCCAGGCATCTCGGAGAACAGCAGAGCTGCCCGCTGCAGATTCAGGTGCCACTGCTTCATGCTACTAATGAATCACGTTTGGAAAGCCACGCAGGAGGAACTTTTGCTACCCCCAGGGGAATATATGTAGGTCCTGGAGAGCAAGAAAGCTAACTCACAGGGAGAAGTCACCTGCCCATCCAAACCTACGCAACACACCACTGCAATCAGGAGCTCAGGTGACAGTCGTCAGGTCACAACATCAACTGGGAACAAATGTGTCACCTCCCTCAATGGCAACTCTGTTTGTCTTCAAGAAAAAAAAAAAATCACCACCAAAATGGCCTGAAACACCATCAGAGCAGAACACAGAGCTCAGTGAAAGAACTTACTGTCAGCAAGTTGCCAGGCCACAAAGAAAATTTCTAGATTTACAAATCATGCTGCTGAATAAAAATATTTGGAAAAAAAGAAACTACCTTAGTCACCATCAAAAAAGATGCTGTCAATGGTTTATGTTTTTACTAGTGAAATTTGATCCAGGCAAACTATGGAAATAGGAATTAAAATTGGAGGCATGACTGTAGGAAAAAAATAAAATTTAAAAAAAAAAATCAAAGCAAGCACAGATACAGGGAGATTATTAACTGTTTCCAAAAGGCCGAAGGACTCTGTTTTACTGACCAGCTCTGCAAACCTGCAGCTCAGTGGAACACAGTTTTGGAGAGTACAGCAACAAGACCTGATGAATTTTATTATGCATCTCAAGGCACAAGAGATTTAAATTTTCTGAGAACTCTTCTAGGAAGGCACACTGCAAATATCCAGAGAGTATTCACTGAATCTCACTTATTTGTCCATGTTGGGTAACAGCACATTTTTTTGGCACTTATTAAATGCTACAGTGTCAGACAATTTCACTGGCAAAGTTGTTCTTCAGCATATTTGCATGACTGAAATAAATTCTACTAAAATAATGTTTCCTATGGCAAAAGCATTTGGTATAAATATATCTAAAAATGCTTCAGAGATAGCTTTTTGGAAAACACAGATGATTCAACAACTCTTGCTTAGCAGGAATGGGTAAGGAAATAGCTATAAATTCTTCATCATACAGAGCTATATGAGAACAGAAACAAGCACTTCAGTTCATTACAAGACATTTGCATATTTGCAGTATTCATAAGACCAGAAAACACATTAGTTATTCTGGGATTACATTGCTTAATCAATACACAAAGCCAACATTAGAAGTGAACCAAAAGGTGCTTACTACAACAGAACAGAACACTGGTGCTGTTCCTGGTACAAACATTATCAACTGATAAAGAACATTATCAATAATGTTACTAACACTTTTACAATGGTTAATATTTCTTCCATTCTGAACAGCTGAATTTTGCAGTAATTTGTATCCTATGTTACATCAAAATTTAAAAGCGTGAAAAATGTCAGAACTGTGAAAATTTAACAAACAATTCTTTTACTTCATTAAAATCTGAAAACACTCTTCTACCACTTTTTTACTGCAGGTTCTCCAAAGGTTATGGTGAAACATTCCCTAACTGAGAATTAATAAGCAACTGTGTACCAGCAATGGGAGTGTAAGACTACTCCATGCATTAAAGTGAGCAGTTATTGCTTTTAGAAGAGTTTCAGTCCCAGCCTCAACAAATTGGCCCAAAAGTGATTAAGTAGAGTTGATAAAAACATTTCCTATAGCTTAAGTTCCTCTAGAACAAAATGAACACTCAATACACAAAGACTCAACAGTTTCATCAGGGTTTAGCTGCTGCACTGAAATATAGATACTAACAGTACACTGACCATGGCAAGTTCTTCAAAACCAGACAGAATTTTGCATTTTTAATTTTGAAGGGTCAGCTGTAAAGAAATTAGTTTCTGTGAATCTGTTTGTTGCATGCATCAACGCTTTTGTACATTTGAGTACTTTGAAGAATAAAAACCAAGGCACAGAACATTCTTACATCCTTCACCTATCTTAATTATGATGGTAGTTGTGATATTTACATTTTTTCCCCTATTAAATATTAATTAAAGTATTTACAGTATGAGGAATTACATCTCTCATGTAGTTTTTGATAGTAAGGTTCTTACAATAAAAGAAGTTTCAAATGCCAGCAAGATATCCACCTCCCAAATGCCACATTAGTATGTGACATTTTATGTTTTAATCTGTTCTTTTGAAAAAGCAAGGTAAGGGAAATTTACAAATAAACAAACATTCCCCCTTCCATGCTAAACAAAAGATATAATTATCTATATATTCTGAAAAAAAAGCAAAGAAATAAATGAATGGCCCTGAAATGTTTTAAAGCGTTTTTTCTTTAGATCCTTATTGGATGGTTTCCATTAGACAATTACATTTTGCTCACAAGTTAACATTAAAAAAATATGCAAGTATAAAATTACATTATACATTATTATTCCAAAGAGGCACGCAGCAGTATCTACAGTCCATTGCTAAAAAAGGAAGGATCAACTACAGCAGCGTGACAGCTGTACACTATCTACACTTGCTGATAACCCTGTTATGATTGGCAAAACTTGAATAGCATCTTATTTTTAAACCTGCCAAACTTCTATTTCACTCGTAAACAGACTACTTTCCACAGGACAAAAAAAAAAAAAGAACTGTTACATACAGGACAAAAGTAAGGACAAACCATCATAAAAAAAAAAAAAAAAGATAAAACAGGGCTTCAAAACACAGAAGATGAAAGAGCCAAAAGAAGATAAGTTTTGCTTTGTGCTATAGAATCTTTATATTCAGAGGCACAACAGCAGATGACATTTGGGACAAGCCACTAAAATAGAGTTGCTTTCAAATCACATGCTTGTCTGTTTTTGCAGCATTACAATTGTGGATTTCTCTCCTTGTTTAAATCCAGAACTAAGGTTTACACAGGTAACAGTTTGGGTATAACCAACTGTCTTTTAGATGTGTACCAAAGTACTATCACTGCCCTAAAATATTTCTGACATAGGATAAAACACGAGAGATTAGCAGAATAATCTGTATTAGAAACCCATCAATCATGGTATTAGTTAAATCATGCCCTGGAGACAAAAAATGGGACTGTACTACACTTGCAGGACAGCTGCAAGTCACTACATCAAATCACTTCTTTGAAGGAGTCAAATACACTGTGCCTTGTCTACTCAGTCACCAGCTCTGGCCCCTTCTCCTATGTGTGTCAGGTATTACCAGCACCAGTAGATTCTGGGACACACCTGATCAATTAAATTACTTCAATGGTGACTTAGGACCAATTTCTTGAACAAAGAATGCAGGTTTGCAGGCCTTCCTTTGACAGGGACAGCAGGACCTATACAAATTATATTTACCAAAACTTTCTGCAGGAAGCAATGATTTGGCAGCTTAGATTTTCCCTCTGCAAGACCCCTATAACCTGCTACCATTATCAACCACTGTTAACAAAAACATTAAGCAAGTCTTCACCAGTAAGACACTGAATTACGCCAACTTTCTTCTGTGAGGCTTGGCTGCACACAGACAGAAGCCACAGCTCCACAGCAGATTCTTTTCCCTTCTCTTTTTCAACCTTTTGCTCCCAGATGCACCTAAGAGGAACACTGCTCAGATGAAAAGGGTTGGGGATAATCAAAAGTTTTGAACTGGCACATTTGCAGACAAACAGCATCTTAACCCTGAAAAAGGTGGCAAAAATGTTACAGGCCTACTATACCAAGTGTACTGTGCTGAAGCCTACTACTAAGGATGACCAACATTTGTATTCAGAATTCAACTCGTGCCAATAGACAGCACATTTGCTTTACTGTAAAACAAAACAAACAAAAATAAAACAAAACAAATTTACCATCTTAATCTGAGCTCTCTCAATGTCTAATCTACTTAATTTAGGTTTTGGTGAATACATGCAGGAACATACACAACTAGCTTTTCTTCTACTTTATATATAAATAGAAATGTCAACTTAATTTTTAAAATTTAAGTAATCTTAATTTTTTTTGGAATAAGGTTTGTATTTCAGATTGTTTAAAAAAATAAGAAAGCAATTCAATGCAGCATTCCAGATAACCTGGGGTTCTCCAGCTCTGCATACCTAGAAGAACCGCAGTAGTTCTAACTACAGGGTGTTTGCTATTGCAGGCCAGCGTTGCAGAACGACTGCAACTTCTCTGCACCGAAACGCTACCCACAGATGTGTCCCTTGGCATGATTTTCTTGTTACTACAGTGTCTACATGAATTAGATATGTAAACATGAGAAGCGAGGTGCCACCCAGTTACTGTACCTGCATCCTGAAAAAGGGCAAGGTCTTCACTAGCTACAAGGTTACTGGAACTGATGAGTTTTGGGAACCAGGCTAAGCTACATGCTTTCCAAGTACTGGCTGGAGGAAATACTACATGTAAGGGTACTGTTGTAATGCATGCAAGAATGGTGAGGAGCCATTTGTGAAAAGCTGTGCTGCTTCATTGCTCAAGCTAATTTTTTCAGCCTTTTGTTCCTCTTGCTTGATTTCTCTTTAAGGAAAAACAAGGAACCATATAAAAGAAATAATTCAGCTTTGGAAAAAGCAGATCCAACTATCTTTCCAATTCAGCTGAAGAAAAAAAAAAATCTTACAAGCGCTATGTTCTGTGGTATTGACTGTCCTTTACATGCAGTTAGTGGAATCAATTTTGTTCAAAGGTATAACGTACACTTAGCACCACCAGTTCTTTCAAAAAACACTAGGAATCAGGAAAATGTGACAGTGGTCAAAAAAGCTCTGCTCATTTAACACATTTTTACACAGTGTGATAAGCAGGTTTTCAGCACAAACGTACACTGTCTAGACACATAAATAGCATTACCAGGTTTTATGCAGTTATTAGGAAGGGGCAATCTCATGGGAATTATGCATCTCATGGACATCCTCAACTCTTCTTCATGCTTTATTATTATACATCTCAGTTATTACTACATTTTTTGGAGACACGTTTTAAGCTACAAAAATCATTCCACTACATTAACTCTATGATTGCATACCAATCTGTGTTTCCTGGACTCCTCATTGGATTCTCCTTCCCCCAGAAAGGGAGATGAAATTCACTAAGTGACATTTTTGATGGACTTAAATATCTTATTTTTTTCTGTTTTCTGAAATTTCCCCAATTAGTTCCATTGACCAAACTACAAAACTACTTTTACATGTCTCTTTCCCATGACTTTTTAATATATATTTTTAAAGTTACAAATGCTGTAGTTATTTTTCATTACTTTTGCAATCAGTGTTATTAAATGCATCTGCAAAGCTTAAAAAAACCCCCGCGCTATGTACTTCTTCATAAACTGATTTAGATATCCTGATGCAGCTTACTGGATTGTCAGTGTATGCACAACAGAGGTTAACAAATCCACAGCATGATTTAACTTATCTTTTCCCAATAAAATTTCTTGAATCAAATGGGCTGTTATAAACGGGCAAACCAGGCAAGGAGAGCAAAAGGTACATTGGAACGGATGGAGATGGAAGCTTTTTCAAATATGGCAAATTGAAAGACAACAGCTTGAAAAACATTCATGTTTTAAAATAAACTTTTATATACAAAAATCTGTAGGCATGTATCTATATAAACAAATATGGAAACAACACTTAGGAAGAATATTATTTCCAATGAAATGATAGCATTTCAGATTGTTCATTAACACAGTACTAGTATTCCCAGTACAAAAGTCAATTTTATTTCAAAAAGCAGGGTCACATGAGTAATATTTAAATATATATTTGAAATGCTAAATAAACACTATTATAAAGAAAGCATCTCCAAACTATTTCTATTGATAAGAAGCAGTGAAAGTGGTTGCTTTAAAATTTTTAAATGGATTTTTTTGTGGGGAAGAAAAAAGAGATGTCTTCTCTGAAACTGTACATATGTGGGGAAAGAAAAAAGAAGGTTTTAGCAAATAAGTTTACTGAGAAGTGGGATTAGGGATCACAAGTTGGCTGCTACTGAAGACTTATTGGTTATTTCAGGCGTTCTCTTAAAGAAAAATATCAAAAGAACCTCAGTTTAGAAATCTCTATGTCCTTGATAAATCCCCTTGAGGAGAGCAGAACTGCCAGTTTGGGGAGTTTTGCATTGTCATTGTCTCTTTGCATTCACTCTTCAATATGTAACTGGAAAAAAGCACTAAACACTTGCACCAGTCAGGAGGAATTTGTTAGCTGTAGCAATGAGAATCCCAAAGAGGATGTCTTTTGGGATGCAACCACACTGTCTGCCACTCTATGCTGATTTGGATACTTGTGCTGCAGGTATATCTCTTACAATTGTCTGTTCTCTCGAAAGTGTTTCGAGGTGTGATCCATGATTTATTTGGAAAAAAAAAATCAAGAACTGGGCAATGAATTACTTATTAGATACTGGAATTCTTTCTCTGGGAAAGGAAACAATGGAAAGCCATGTCACTTGTTCTTGTAACCAGCTTGTCACAATCAATACCTGAAATTTTCTACCAGTATCCAGAGATGAAGTTTTGTTTGATTAGTCCAACCGTGAGTGATTTACTGGCTTTTCAGGAAGCAATACCATTCCAAAAATCAGGAAACTGAGGTTCTGCTTCCCAACATTGTTTGTATTTGGAACGTGAAGGATTTTGCAACAATACTCCAAGCTGCACCGATTTCTGGCACTATTTAGGTTAAGTTTCACAAAATTACATAGTCTACACCAAATCCCAGTCCTACTTTTTCCTCACAACTGCAGAGAAGACGTAAGCCCAAGGTGACTTTGTTGAAAATGGATCTTGACAGTTTTTCTTCCATTAAGAAAAGAGATTGTCTGGACTTGCTGGAGGTGCCTGTACAGGTGCCGGAAATGCAGACTCCCCAGTCTTTTAGCCAGCAAGGATCAGATCACACTGGATTGGGATGTGCTTACGATAAAACGATGCTTAGGCTGAATAAAAATGAGTGACACTCCTGGAAGCAAAATTATCACTTCTTAAGCTAGGACAAGCACTATGCTGGCAGAAAGAGAGAGTGGCTCAGTGAAATAGCTGGAACAAGGGGGAAAAAAAGAACTGAAATGAAGTAGGAAAATAGCCAATTTCTTCTGTGGTTGAAGTTAAGCAATTAGGAACTGAAATGGAAAATATACAATGTAAATGGGAAAGTGATTCTTCAGCAGTGAACACAGGTCTGCTGCCAAAACCTGCAGATGGAGAGAAAAGCTTCGGGACAGCACTGCTACGATGCATGAAAAAAAATAAAAATCAATACTTGAAGGATTTTCCTATATAATAAATTCAAATACCTCATGTGGGCTTTTAAAATTGTAGTTATTTTATTGAAATCAGAAAGGTTTTATGTAAAACACATTATTTCTTAGCTATTTTAAACAGCATTTTCTGTTTATTAATAGAAAAAAATGCAAATGTGTGGCTATGATTAATGCAGGTTTTCTTTTGGCCCAAGATTCCTCTTTAACCTTGCATAGTCAAAAAGTCTTATAAAACTAATTTCTCAAGGTTCTGCCCCCAAAAATATTTTATTATAACTACTTATCAACATAATGACTAGTAATGGTTCTGTTCACCGCAGAAAATAATGCCAACTAACTGATTAGCAGTTACTTCTGCATGATAAATCCTCTTTTCCTCTTTGTGATAAGTTCTAGTAACCCAACATATGACTATGAGAAATTAGCTGTTAATTTCCTTTGCAAACAACAGTTCAAAGAGCCAAATGGCAAGGGAACTTACTAGCAATTTTATTGTGTTCCTAAAACCTAATATTAAGTCATCATCAATATGCAGGTTACTCTTAGTTTTGGCCTAAGAGTACAATATCATCATGACCTACTCAAAACAGAGCTGCTGAAAGCCCTCCAACTGATATTATCCTAGTATTAACTACTGTGGTTCACTATCCAAACAACAATGGCTTCAAACGGACAAGAGAATTACAAGGCAGAAGAGAGATGGAAAGCAGTTTGCCTCAGCCACATGGCTATTTCCTAGTAGGTTTCCAGAAAGAAGCAGAGGGTTCAAATTTCTAACACAACTATCAAAAATTATTCTTTGAAAGAAATGCAGGAATACTAACACTCTACATTGATTTGCTACAGAAAGATACTTGCTTCTACTCTCCAAAGTAAGAGATTCTGCTGAACAAACCCAATGGATTTGGAACAGGTTGCCCAGAGAAGCTGTGGATGTCCCACTCCTGGAAGCGTTGAAAACCAGGCTGGATGACTAGGCTGAATGGGACTTGGAGCAACCTGGTCTAGTGGGAGGTGTCCCTGCCCACGGCAAGGGGTTGGAACTCGATGATCTTTAAGGTCCCTTCCAACCCAAACCATTCTATGATTAAATCATTTCATAATCAGGTAGGCACAGGCAGAGCACCTACTTCCAGTTGTCTGGAACACAGCTAGCAGAATAATTGGCCCTGTCAACTATTTCACTGTGAATTTTTTGTTTTGACTCTTCATTATGCCCAGTGAATAACATGCATACATATATTTGAATTTTGTGCCACTACCTGTAAATTTAGTTTTATTTTAAAAATAACATCCTTATAATAAAACATAATATTTTATAACTCCCATACTAAACTTGGGCTTGAGAGAGAACATCCTAGCTTTCTAAGTTGGGTGATTAAAAGCTAACACAAAGATGATGAAGAGCAAACATTATTTAGCCTAGTTTTCTCCCACCTATGTATTCGCTTTCTTAAGGATGTCCCAGCTAGAAACCTTAAATCACAGAGATCAGTCCACTAACTATTCATCTTAGTTCCATGCCAGTTAAATTAATAATAATCAAACAAAACCCAGCAGAACAGGTGCAAACCAAGTCTTAAAGTATGCTCAGTTGCGTGTGAATCGTTTTTGAACTTCAAGGTGTATACTCACATCAAAATACGCGTTAAATAAGTAAATATCACAGCAGATATCCAAATACTCTTGAAAGGTAAGCATTCTAGGTCCCCCTAGTCAGGGACCACTAGTACAGACTTTAACTTGCAAGCTCATTTTCAGTTCTGTAACTGGCTAACTGACCTCTGAATTACACATCATATTTCTCTACCAGTTCTTTAATGACAGACATATGTAAGATAACTGAAAAAGAGTAACAGTGTTTAACATTCAAATTTCTCCCCATTTATAAAAGCTTCCATCTCTTCAGTCAACTTCATAATATACTGTCAGATTTATACTCCATAGATAAGTCTTCTGCTAGCTTTATGCTAAAGAGAAATTTATTTCCTGCTTACCTCGTTATTGAAGGAACTCTCTTCAATTTTCTCAGTTTCTGCCTCTGCCAGAGGGTTTTTCAGGGTCTGCAAGAACAGCGCCGCTTTCCTTTTGCGCTCTGCTTGTAGCTGCTTTTCTTTTGATTCTTTGGAGGCCTGTGCAAGCTTCTCCCTTGCTGCAGCTGCTAATCTATCCTCTAGTTTCTGCTTTGCTAAGAAAGACAATTAAGCATAAAGTTTAGAGTGAGACAAGCTTGGGGAACTTATGTTTCCTTGAAACAAACACACACTCCCAACACAAACAAGCAAACAGCACATTCTCAAACTTATGTCTTTGAATGGATGTGTTACAAAATAGGGACATACCAGCTTAAAATTACAAAAATCCAAGCATCTTAATTCAAAGATATATCATTTGATGAAGAGCAGTACAGGTGAAGTAAAAATTTTTAAGCTTAAAGAAAATGACATGAAAATACAATCCTGAAGATTCAGGATATCCGTCCTTTTCTATTTACAAAAACTATCAAAAAAGTAGTACTGTACATTGAGCTTTTTCTAGCATGTGTTAAAGCGATGCAAACTCTCCATTTTGTGTTTTCCACAAATCCGATCTTTACCTTATATTTTCCAGCCCTACTTACATACATCTTAAAACGTTTACACAAAGGGCTGCTCCAGAAATTTTCAGAAACTGTTTTGTCATTGTTACAAGTAGCAATTGTTGTTAGGTGATTACAGAAAGAGAATAAGCCAACTTATTTAACTATGCACCTAACAGATGTTTTGTCTAACCTTTTGGATATTACATTCCCACTTTCATGTTCTGTGTAAGTACAAGAGGAGTTTTTTTTCCCAATGCACAGTTTTTCCAACACACAACTTTTCCCAAACATGTTTTACGCTTCATTTTTATTATCATACCAAGTATTTCATATTTGCTTTTATATATATATATAAAACACCACAGCATACTCTGTGCTACTGAAGTTTAGAAAGGAACTGCTACTTTGGAACAAAAAAAACCACATTTTGAAAATTAAAAATTAAATTCCTATTGGCATGCTCACAGTTGTAAGAGTAATATTAAGTTTTTAAGTTAGTAAACACTGACAGCATCTCCACTGTATTAAACAATCCCTGCTGAGAAACAACCTTGGGGAGGAACAGGGGAAATTTGATCCCTTTAAAAGATCATTTCATTCCAATTCACACAGCATACGCTTCTGCCCTTACATACATAAACGCAATAACAGGAAAAACCCACACAAAGACTCAAAGACTTAATGGCATTGCATGATAAGAGTAAAAAAACATCAACAAGGTGGTATCAGTCTATAACTGAAAAATAGCTTGAAATATTTCCTTGTTCTCTGAAGAAAATGAGAAACAGACATGCCTTTTTCTGGGCTCTGCTAATGCAATCTGGAAGTTAGCGTTTTACTCGGAGGTTATAATGGAAAAAAAATAATTCAGAAAGATCACGCATTAGGGCAAAGTACTCAACTCCAGTGTGTTACAAGTTTGATTTTAGGTGAGCAACCAATGAAGATTTCATTCTTAACAATAAGCAGGAAATTGTGTGAAAAGAATTCTGATACCTATTAACATGACATAGTGAAGATTCAAAATACCTAAAATGCCATACTTATTCACATGACAGTTTTGTAGTTTGCCTGAAAGACAATACGTCGTTATTTTTTTTCAGTGTAACATGGGATACCTTGTTTAGCTTCCAGCTCCTCCTGTGTAAGTTGGGGTTTTTTCTCTTCAGCAGCAGTACAAGGAGTGGTAACAGCTGGAGTATGGTTTGAAGCACTATTAGCATTCTCTTGGCCTTCCTTGCCCTCTTCTTCCTCCTCATCACTGTCATCATCTAATTTAACACGGTTTTTCTCCAAAGGAAGAAGGTCGTTTTCTTTGGCCTTGATTGCAAAGCTTATTGGAGCAAATGATGCTGTGAATGAAGGGGTTATATTTTACACATCATTAGAATACTATAAAAAGCAGGCTGCATTTCTTGACTTTATACTATTCATTTCTCATGCAGACTACACCATGAAAAGAAGAAACTTGTACCATCCTTATGTTATGCTAATTATTTTGGAGGAAAGGACAATACAATACTTTGTGTGATCTTACAGGCATCTGCTACCGACCTCCAAACCAAGACAGAGAGGCCAACGAAGCAATATTTTGCTTTGGGTCAACAGAACCTGGTTCCTATGGGTCACTTTGACTACCCCGACATTTGCTGGAAGAACAATACAGCAGCTCACACGCCATCCATCAAGTCCCTGGAATGTACAGAGAGCTGCTTCCTCCTACAAGCGTGAGATGTGCCAACCAGGAACGAGGCACTGCTGGACTTGTTACTCACAGACCACAATAACCTGCTCTGTAACATCTCAGTTAGCGATAGCCTTGGCTGACAATACTGTGGAGTTTGGGACTCTACTGAGCACGGTGGAGGTTAGTACAAAAGACAAAGGCTTTAGATTTTAGAAAAGCAAACTTCAACTTGCTCAGAGCTCAGCTGGGAGCAATTCCGTGGGAAGCTTCCATGGAGGATAAAGGAGCTAGCGAGTGCTGGGAGTTTTTCAAGAACACTCTCCTAGAAGCACAAAAACAGTTCTTCTCCTTTAAAGGTAAAGGAGGTAGGCAGAGCAAGAGACTGCTTGCCCTAACTACAAGCTTCTGAGTCTGCATAAAACCAAAAGAGAAGCGTAGCAGAGGTGGAGAAGTGGACAAATACACATTGAGAACTACAAGGGCATTGCTAGGGCATGCTGAGATGCAGCAAGAAAAGCAGAAGTTCAGCTTTTTGAGGCCCCTTCCAACCTGGTACACTGTGACTATATTTTTTTTTCCTTTCTTAAACAAACGTTGGAAATTTCATTTGCCCTATAAAGATCTATCTCAAAGTCTTTCTGGTACTTCAGTAGCAGCAGGGAAAAAAGAAAGGTACTCTAAACCATCACAGGAATTACATTTCCTGAGATGAGATAAATAATTTCATATTCTGTCCCAAATAAATTTTAGTTTCAGCACTAGTTCTTTTCCCAAACGAACAATCTACTCTTTCAGGCTTAAGATGAAAAAGCTCTGTGCTCAGGCTCCTATCTTTCACCCTACAGTATGATATGGTCCCTTTATGTTTCCTTCACACTAAATTGATGATTTGCACAACAATAGCATCTGGCAGGCTCACAGAACAGTATTTAAAGACTTATTTCCATCTATATGAAAATTAATTACTTTGGGGAGTTAACAACACTTCATTACTAGAGATATAAACGCAAAAGACAAGTATTTTTCCCCAAATGCCTTAGCCAGTCTTCCTGTAGCAAGATTGGTGGTCAACTACTCCTTTCAAGCAGCCCTGTCTACTACAACACAGAAAGGCAGCACAACACACTCACACCAGCACACACAAAGGAAGACCACCTGTAAAACACATGGAATACCACAATAGACAGGAAATTGTGGATCATTTCAAGCTAAGTTGTATTAATGAATCTTCAAAAACTACTAAGCATAGCTAATACATAACTATATTTAAGTCTGAACTAATTATTTTGCCTCACAGAACTTTCTTCAGAACGTTTTTTGAGAACCATTTTCTGAAAAGAACAGAGAATTAATGTCTTAACCATTTATCCAAAATGCAACTTCTAAGAATGGAGTTTCTCACACATCTCAAGCAAAGCAACCTACTACCATACAGTCTGCTGCAATATGTGTCTTTCTCAGGATCTCTTTTGTATATATATCTCCTAAAAGAAGTCAATTTAAATATATCTCCTAAAAGATGTCAATTTAAATACAATAATTAAATTACATACCAAGGTTTATAAAACATAAGCTTTCCACCTTGTAATTCTGGGATAAGAAAACAGGCTCAGAAATAAAGAATTCAAGAATTCTAAGAGAAGAGATATTATAATAGTGGTTTTCCAACTTTTTCACGTGACAATACAAATGCTACAATGAGATTTTACTCCTTCAGAGGCAAAAGAAAAATCTAGTGCGGATGTTATGTCTGTCATACAGCCAACTACTGTATTTAGGTTAAAAGAAAGTGGGATTTGTCCCATATTAGTGGGAAATTAGACTAAGTTTATAGGAATGGGGTTGTCATGAAATGATTCACCAGTTACGCTCCATCTAAACTTGAGCAGATTATTATTATTAAAGCATGGGCTCCATTTTATTATTTTTTAATAACATAACAACAAGAAATGAAATTTTTTGTTGTGTACTACATTCTCTTAATAGGGCATCTTTGAAGACAAGTACGATTGCTCCTTCCCTAGGCTTCTCAACCTGCCCACAGAAGAAACTGCAGAGTACGGACAGCCAAGCACAGCAAAAAGCTTGGAGTCTGCAGGCCATGGAGGGAAAGAAATTGCAGTGAGGAGCTGGAAAACAGAAGAATTCCAAGGGACTACAGAGAGAAGATAAACTTATCAGCAATTAAGAAAGCCACTAGAGTGGCAGGAAGGCAGTGCCCATCCATGGGAACACAGGTCAAGAATGTTTTTCCTGTTTTGGTTTTTTTTTGTTTTTTTTTTTCAGTGGCTTGCAGTTTTGGTTAAAAGATTTAAGATTCTTGTTTTTACTGAAAAGAAGCTCTTCTCCTTAGGCCAGGAAATCAGTCCCCAGGCATAAATAACTGCTTTTCCAACTGAGGACACTAATGGTGTGCTAGCTGATTTTGTCTGACTGGCTTCCAAGAGATCCTCCCATTTTGTCCTTCTGCTGCTACCACTGCAAGAGAAAAAACATTCCACTTCCACATGAAAAGGGTCTTTTTTTCCAGCATAGCTACCTTCCAACAAGGGAAGACTGATCAACTGAGTAATAAGCCTAGTGTACTTCCTCCATATGTATGGTTTCAAATAAGACTGCTGCTTTTATTCAGAATTAATAACTTCTTTCTTACACACAACTTGTAACTGTCAAGTTTAAAATGACAAAAATAAGATTCTACTGGGGTCACTGATGAAAGCCTTCAACTTCGCACAAAAATGAAATAAAACAATTTGTTCTGTCAGACCATAAATACCTGATAGTCTGATAAGAAATAAATATGAAAGCAATCAAATTACTTATTTCAGTCCTTTCTTGATGCTTTCAATGAAAATATTTTCCGCATGACGAAACTCTTTTGTCTACTTTCCCCTGGCTCTCCTCCCACCTAATTTCTTTTTTTTCTTAAGTATAAGCCACCAAATATTTTCATGCCCAACAAACCATGTTAACATACCTTTCACCAATTTACCATCACTGACAGTTTTAGCAGGAGGAACATCCTTTTTATTTCCTGGAGCTCCCTTTGCACTTGGCTCAGATGCATCTTCAGGTGCATGTTCGTCTACAAATTGAGTCTCACTTGGTGTATCACCGGCAGTATCTGCTGGAACATCTTCAGAGGAAGATACTCCCTTTTCAAAAGAAATATGCAAGCTTACTAACTAGATAGTTCATGAAAGAATTAATGCAGTGTCTGTGGAACTGCCATTTTGCCAGCCATTTCAAAAATCGCATTGCTAGCTAATCACATAAAAGTTAATTTTACATCAGTAAGCACTCAGGACCATAGGTCTCCTTATAAATACTGCACTGCTTCATGTAAACCCACAGGCTGCAAAAACTACAGACCTACAGTAAGAACATGTTGCTACTTTACAGGAAAGAAAATGTTCTTCAGCTGGTACATTTTTGCCAACAACTGTTTTAAAAATTATGTTTTTAAAATTAGACCCTAAAAGCATACACTTTATTTTCCCAGAGTATATTCTTTCAGGTCTTGATCTCCAGGGTCCAGGACAAAGTCCATTAAAGTTAATTCACAGCGATAAAATGCAAGCTTATGACATTTTTCCTAATGTACAATTGCATGATACCTTCTTTACAAAATCAAGTTTTTCAGGGTTTTACATGTTTGATTTGTTTCAACATTTTGATTAAGAACATTGGGCCTATCAGTGTTTTTTGTGGCATTAAACTGATACGATACAGACGTGCAAAGACTTTCAAAAGAGCAAAGAATTTCTGGTTCTACTATTATATGACTGAATCATCCAAGACAACCTCTAAACTCACAGTATAAAAATCTGAAGATGGTATTGTTGAACAATAAATATATTTAGATGGTGTCAGGTGATGACATAAACTAATTTAACATTTAAATGAGCCTCTCTCAATAAACAGGTTGGTTGCTTTCCACTGGCTGCTGTTAAGTATACTTAATGTTGAAATACCAGGTAGTGAAGAGATCCTTTCATTGCTCCCTGCAGCCATTCCCTGACCAACAGAACTAATTTCTGAAAATCCTCAAAAGGGAAAAACACAAGGAAATCAAGGACTTCCTCCTGTATTTACTAAAGGTAGTAGTACAATTTCTTATTAACTTTAATGGCCAAAAGGAGAACAATCAATTGCATTAGTTGCCTATATGTACATTACTAAAGCATAAAGATAATATTGAAATCATTATTCTACAAAATTAAAGAGAATGGCATTATCTACAAAACCATGCAGTAGGAAAATATGCATTGCTACTTATGACCTCAAGGGACTTAAACTAGTTTCTGCTGGCTTCCTAGCTGTACTCATTTGAACACTTAAAATGAATCCCTTATTATTGCACGTTGATTAGTGTACAATTTCCCCCCAAAATAAATGTTAATGAGTCGTTATTAATTATGTAAGTATTATGAATTCAACCCAGTGGTTTGCAAATAAGAAATTCTAGAATAATAGCCAGCATTGTGGTACAGGACAATTTTGTATGTAATTTATCAACTGAATAAGATCATATTTACCACAGCTTATCTTTAAAAACAGTGTTTTCAAAACATTTTTCACTATTAAAGCAAAATGTTAGACACAAGTGTTTCAAACAGCAACTAGTATTGAATTTCTTCATTTTCCATAAAGTGATTTTGAGGAGTTTACCCACAGGCCTACCTTCTTCACTTTAAGGCTCCCCAATCTAAGCCTTGAGATGACAAATGACATAGGGCCTAAAAAAAAAATAGCTCTTTCCGATGAAAAGTTAACATCAGAGAACGTATTTCTGATACTATTTTCAATTTTCTTTCAGTAAGAGAATAATCTAATGAAATTAGCTAACATGAGAAGAGTTAAAAACAAGGATGCTGCGTCTGGGTATCATCTTCTAACAACATGGACTAGAAGAAGTACAGCAAGTAGGAAACTGATGTGAGATACTGAAGTTCCAATACTATGTCAGTCAATCTTAACAGGACTCCTTTTTAACAAAACCTCCCTCAGAAAAAAGCACATCAGTCAAGTAGTTTAGCTACTGTACTACAGAGAACCACGAGGCATACAAGAAGATATGGTTGTTAAAAAGCTGTATCTAACCTTTTGGATAACAGAACACTAATTCTAAACCTACAAAGTTCTAAAACTCCACACAAAGCATGTATTCCCTTGTATAGACAGTCAAAAGATTTTCAGGTTGCAATTTTATATTGCAACCACACTGAGTGGCTGCTTATACCAAAAAGCAAGAACTAAATTATCACACCACCTCACATATCCTTATTTAAATGCTATGCAAAAACTAAAAAGCAAGAAAAGAAAAAAAAGCATTCACATCCTTTGCTCAAGAATTTCTCCATAATTCAGAGAGTTCCGTTTTAAAATGTCTCATAGTAGCACAAGAGATAAGCAAGTCCTTTTCTCATTTACAATGCATTTTTAATACATGTGTGTACAAACACACGTTTACCTGGCAGTTGTCACTGCTCTCTTTTTGAAGGAAGAACTGTTTTTTAAATTCATAGTAAGCATTATACTGATGCCACGGTTGCAGGAACTCGAATCTGTTAAAAGAAAACTGAGTATGAGAAAATGCACATGAACATTGTAAATACCACTAATCCTTTCCCATTTAATTTTCTCTAGCAGATCAAACGCTATTTGATGTTTGGAAAATTTGTAACTTCTGTGTAAAATTCCAGAGGATACATATTCTGAGCATGCTTTCTAGAGATGTTTTTGTTAGGTTTGTTGTTTTGGGGCAATAATGCTTTGGCATTACCTTTAAGTAGGCCCCTGAATTTCAATTACAAAAAAAATCCAATATAGTACATCTCTTTTTGAGACCCGCACGTTCTGATAATGTATTTTAAAATGAAAACCTCAACTTTTACAATAGAAGTTAAAATAACATTTTCTCTTACCTGAGATCATTCTTGGCACGAACACTGGTTTCAAATTTTATGCCATTCCTAGCAACATACTCAGCCAGCTTATCAATAACAGGTTGGATATCTGGGGGTGGAGGTATAATGGCAACCACTGGAGCAATTGTGCTGAAAACATCAAAAGTACATCGCTTTTATAAATAGAACATAAATATCTTTCAGACTCTTTTTTTTTTTAAACAAAAAACACTATAAAGAGGCTTGCTCTCTGGGTTCATTATGCAGTTAAAACAACTTGGTTTTCCATCATGCAAAAACTTCATAGTAGCTGAGTAACAATAACCACCTACATTACCTCCACTTTAGTCTTTGATAATCAAAGCTGTAAAACAGTGGCAGATGTGAACCCCCACTAAATATTGCATCTTGAAGTGCAGGAAAGAGACCCCTCCACCCAACAGGCAAATCTGTATGTGGTACCTTGTAGACGTTGTGGTAGAAGTTAACCCACTGCTGCTCTCAGTTGTGTCTGGGGGAGGTGGAGGTGTAGTACCAGGGGGTGGGGGTACTGTTGCCACCCCTGTAGTGCTTGATACAGTTACCCCTGCAGGCAACGCATTGTAGTAGGTGGCAACATCTATTCCTGGAGGTGGAGGCGCGAGGCAATACGTTCCATCAGGTAGCATATAGTAACTATAATACATGGCTGCCACAGTTGCTATAAAGAGACATATTTAAAAACAATGGTCTAATTAGTTAAGAAAAAAAAAACAACAACAAAAAAACCAAACCAACATTATTGCATCAGTACAAACACACCGAGAATCCTGATTCACACAAAACACTATGAAATGCTATCTGATTTTTTGCAGGGGGGAGGAGGGAAGGGGGAAACAAAGAAAAAAAAAAAACAATGCTCATATTAATGCACTTAGGATGAATATGAAATACGTAGATTAAGAGAGAGAACCAGAAAATACTGAAGGTCAGCTGGAAGCCAAACAGGTATGAATAAAGCAGTGAACCAGAGAAGCCTATTAGAAATGACCTAATATGAAATCATTCTTCCTAATCTAATTCACCTCTGGCTGCTTAACTCAGTTAAAACTATATATGCATTACGAAAGAAACATGCATATATTCAAAATTAGCATCGAAAAATCAAACCGCTAATATCACTCTATATAAATACGTCTAGTAAACCACATATCGCTATATTTAGGCACACACTCATTTACTGAAACTTCCAAAAGTAGATGGGTTTTGCAATTTAACACAATACAATGAACAACCAATTGAAGCAAGTTTTCAACGCTCTGACCCTAAATATTTATTTTTTGAGAGCAAAGTCTTATGGCATGCTTGCTATCTTTAAGGACAAAATTTTATAACGCTTTAATTAGCTGAACGCTTTTAAATGGCAGTTACTTCCTGTAAATCTAAAGTTTTTCTGCAGAAAGACATATAAACAGGAAGCATTCAAGTAAAATATTTCAAAGGATTTACAGTAAGAGTTTATACTTCTGGATGTAAACTTTAAGCAATGCATTAAATTATAATGAATTATCCACTTAAAAGTTTCATAAGCATTCCCGTGTGGCAGTATTTACTTTCTTCAAAAAATAAGTTATCTATAAGGAGAGGAGAATAAAGATCTCTTAAGTTTTAAAAGTAGGGTGAGAACTTGCAGACTTCACTTGTATTGCTACTAAATTATAACCTTCCAGTTTGCATCACACACATTCAGATCCAAGTCTGACATGAAAGTAATCAGAAAACCAAGGAGCATTATTCTACGGAGATACTTATTCTGACTTTAGTTGTTCTTGAAATAACTGGTAATTTTAGTTTTGTTCACAGAAATCTTATTTCAGTTTTATTAAGATTCTCTGA
>JAOTQQ010000005.1:24514318-24538198 GCA_026546715.1 Gallinago undulata
ATCCAGACGGGTCTTGAAAATCTCCAGAGAAGGGGACTCCACAACCTCCCTGGGCAGCCTGTTCCAGGGCTCTGTCAGGTTCTTTTTTAGTGACCAACAGAGAGGGGGCATAGGGGCATTCACCTTTTAAATCTCTATGAACTGGAGAAAGAGGAGCCAAAATACCAACATACTCTCTATCAACCCCAATTTTTCAGCAGGCTTATCCCCATACATACACAGATCCACATAATATGAAAAACATCCTTATGAGAAGAAACACTCAAAAACCGTATGTAAAAAGAACTTAGAAACTATTTGGTTATGTAATCTACTAGATAAATGGGAACAAAACAAATTAAATAAAACCCAGGAAAGGCAACACAATTCAGCATCAGCACTGAAGAGTACACGAGAAACCCTGGGTAGAATTCAAGCAGCACAGACACTTTCCTGACACAACCTCCCACACACAGCAGCAAAAAACACTGAAACCCCTTCAGCGTCTAAAATGATCCTGCATTATACCACACACCTTGGTAAAACAAGCACATTTCATACCAAAGGAACCTACCAATATATAGTTAAACAACCTGATTGCTAATTAAACAATCCTAACTTTATTAAGACATAGCTCAGTAACACTTGAAAGCTTCCTTAAGACTTCATGTTAAAAATGTTATCATAATTAAAGATGGGAACATGAAAACCTGAACTCTGCCCTTTTTAGAATCACAGAGAGGGACACACTATGTTGAAGAGAGGCTGGCTTATAATTCATAAAATGACAAAATCTAAACTTAAAAAAAATAATCTATATTCTGGTTAATTACTATCCTGTTTGTTTGCAATTAATTAAGAATTACAGGAGAACAGAATTAACCTTCCCATCCTGACTACTGTAGCATTGACTGTGCTGTAGCAGGAGAACATTTAAGCACATGAAGAGTGAAGTTTGCAAAAATGCAGCAGCACATTTCTGTAAAGATTTTGCCGAAAAGCTGTGAGATTTTTTACATGCATTTTAATGAAACACACATTTTCAACCTTCAGTTGCAAGAGAGAGACACAGAGGTGATATGTTCTTCCTCTCAATTAACCCTTGCTATTTTTACTACTTACCTCTTTGTTTTGCAGGCTGATGCTCCTCCTCCTCAGTGGGTTCTGAAGGGTCATAATAATCACTGCCGTAACGAAATCCCACTGCATTATAGGTACCATCCTCTGCCAAAGCTTCACTCAGTCTTTTATATTCCTCCTCTTCAATAAAAATGCAATTACCATCATTAGAATATGTTTAAAAGCTAAATTATTTAATATAAAAATGAAAAGGAGTAATATTTCTTACTTTAGTTTTTAAATGAGAAGTTTTCACCTAATCATTTTAACTTTCATTAAAATTTTAATAGAAAAAATGCAGCATATACATATGCTGACCATTCATTTATTCCTGAAGAGATAAAGGCTGTGGGTTAAAACATTCTAATGTAATTATGCATACAAGAGCACAAAATTTCATTTATACAACACTAAAAAAGATGCAGAATGTCTCTATTTTGGGGTTTTGGGGGTCTGAAATCCCAGTCTGCCCTCAGAATCTGGGCAATTTCTGTGTGGCTCTATATTTAAACTATCCTGAGGTCCTCTCACATACGCAAAGACTCCCGTTTTTCGAATCCACTGGGTACTGTCAAGATAACATCAGAAAAAGAGAGTATAAAATTAGGACTAAATTTAATTTCATAGTTATTTATTTAAACACGTGCTAAACCTAGGAAGTTTCCTTGAGCAATACCTTGCCTCGCCTCCTCCTCAAGCAAGTCCGTATGCAAGGCTAAATACCTCTCTTCATCACAGAGGGCTTCTATTCTAGCTTCCTCTTCAGACAATTGATAATCTCTGTTCCACGTGGAATATTCAGCATCATATTCAGAAAGGTCATGTAGGTGACCACGCCCATCATACCTGCAAGATGAAACAGCTGGTCAATGCAAGAAACTTAGGGCTTGGGTTTATGCGACTACTTAAATACTTACCCATTAAAAATGAAAAAAAAAATACTTATATGTTAAAGCATATTTCCTTTTAGAAGTTACATTTAATCTTGCTAATCATTTGTCACCAACTATCGAAAATTTGTTTAATAGTCTAAACTCCTCTCAGAGAAACTAATAAATTATTACAATTAAAGGCAAAGGTATCCTTTAATAGTTTAATTGGGATCCATTTCCTTAACAGCTCTTACCGTACGTGCTTCAACCAACCAATCAATGTCACTTGCAAAATACGTTTTTCTGGAAAGTCAAATAGCTTACATTCACACAAACCCGAATACATAAATACCTATCCGTAAGAACCAAACGGTCGAAATTTCCTCGCTTCTTTCTGCTAGTCCCGAACTCTCAGGAGATATCTTCACCATAGAAACTTGCGTCCATTGGAGGTAAAATCATGGCTAGGCTCGGCCCCTAGCCATTTGGCTGAGGAAATAAGTTCTGGGTTATGTGATAGAGAGACACACATACATAGGAACAGTAACATATACATGCAATTTAAGGAGGTTCACCGTAAAAACGGCAAAGATCAATGACGTACAGTTCCTTTCTACTAAGCAGAAACAATTGTATTTGCAGGAAAAGCACTGCATTGGGATAATGTTTATGCATCAGTAAGAAAAACTGATTGAAAAGTAAAGTGACAGTAAACTCGACTCTGCTGAGGTGTCTTCCCACACACAACTCTTGACTTGTGCCAACTTGCTAGACCAAAAACAAAGAAAGTAAATATTCTTATAGCAGTAAGTTAATGAAACACATAGGTCTGGTTAATCAAGCTCTGTCCACAGGCAAACTTCCACTCATGTCTTCTCATAGCAATGTGCTTTTCTCAAAATGGTGAAAATGAAGACTTCCTGGTGCTGGAGATAAAAAGACTCTAAGCTTCCAAAGGAGTTTATCAGATTAGTAATTGCAAGCTACCTTAATTTACAAATGTATGTTATGTGGATTTCTCAGCATTATATATACATACATGTACATACTTAGTTTTTGTTCCCAACAGTTTCTGTTATGACTGTAAATTGGGTTACTATTGCACAGGGCCATAAATATGGCCTCTACCGACTAATGAAATCTGTCACAGCAGTGATTGCACACAGAAATTAGAAGCGTGCATCATAACACTTCTCAAGCAAGTCAGAAATCAAATACAGCTCTAAACACTTACAGTTACTTTTTCATGTCCCTGTGTTTATTCCAACTTAAAAAAAATAATCTCAATTGTAAAAATCATTAATGGTGTTAACTCCAAAACAGTGCAAGGGCATTTCTTTTTTCTCCAGTCTTATGGAAGGAAACTAAAAGACCTTCCCTACTGTCTTTTTCCCAAGCCAAATACAGTTGCTAAATCAAAACAAGAAAAATCATGTATAACACCAAAAAAATTATGAAATTGAGGGAACAAATATCTATAGTATGTCATGTGACCCTTTTCAAACCAAAATCCTTCCATCTTTCCCACTGAGGTTTTCAGAGTCAGCCACAGCTTTTACATTGTACTTTCAGTGCTCCACTCAAATATACCCACCCTGACCTCCTATTTTCACCTCTCTCCAGAGAAATATTCAGAAAATTCATTCTGAATAAATTTATTTCTGTATCCCACCCTGCACTGCTAAAACAACTTGGAGACCAGAAATAAAATCACAGCAGATTCTATTACTCTCTCTGGCAATGAACCTGTACCTACTGCAAAACAACGAAAGAAAGCCACCTCTGACATAAAATTTGAAAAGCAAGCACCCAAGATTAAAGCAATTCTCCCTAAAACAGTGAATCATGGCACAAGGAAAACATAACTAGGCCTGGAATTGCTTTTGGGGTATCCCAGCAACAGCCTGCAGCCAGATTATGTAGAAGAAATAAGAAAACACCATTTCCCCTAAAGTGGATAAACACTTTTACGCTGCCACACTGCATCCTTCTTGCTTAGAGAACAAAGCTCCTAATAACTATCCCCAAGCAATAAGGCTCCCTTGGTTTTCAAGTGAGAAAAAATGTTTGTGGTTTGCATTGAAAAGGAACAAATCACTCTCACTCTCCACTCCACCGTGCAAACCCTATCCTACCAAGCGGAGTAAAAAGACCCAACACACACAGACTGTCAGAAGGAGGGGAACCTCCCGACACTGCCAGAGCAGGGAACCCCAAGTTCCCGCTGCCGGGGGGGGCGGTAATACAGAGTTACAAAAGCGGCACTCAACGCACTCTACCAGGAGGAGCTGCCCTCCAACTCTGCCAGTGAAGAAGATCCCCACACGTCTGCCAGAGTGAGCCCTTTGCTCACCCCCCGCCCTCACCTGCCCACAGCATAAGGGGGGGAACAGAAAGAGGCTATAACAGGAGATCTCGCAGCAGAGTCTGGGGGTTGTGTTACACCGACCTATCGATCATGATCTTGGGGTCTCCCATCCAAGGAATAAGGTGTCGCCCCTGCTCCTGGTACTGAGCCTTCTCATCATCTCGAAACAGCTTGCAGGCATAGCCGAACACCAGCAGCTCCACACGGCTATTCCCACCTCCACCTCCTCCTCCACCTCCTCCGGGGGCCCCGGGGACCGCTCCCCCGCCTGACAACAACATTAGGGGCGGCGGGCCTGCTTCTTCCGCAGTCCGTCGAGAACCTCCGACCCCTCCGTACATCACCAGGGGATGCGGCGAGGAGGAGGAAACTCGCAGCAACAACGACTGTCCGAGAAACGAGTCCCCCAGAAGGCCAGGCCCGCACTAAGCTCCCCAGCTCCTGAGCACCACAGTCGCCATCACCCGAAACAAAATGGCGACGCTTCCGCTTCCGCTGGCAGCGCAGAGGGCAGGCTGGCTTCCGGTGGCGGGCAGATTCGCGGTTCCTTTGGGAAGTAATAATCTAAGGAAAACGCGGTGTGGCGAGGGTCTGTGCTACTGATGGGACAGCGTAGCGACTAGCGACAGCGGCCGGCTACCAGGCGGGCACTGCGACACCGTGGCTGTGGCGAAAGTGCGGAGCCAAGGGGGAGGGGCGGTCCCTCTGAGGCGCTCAGCCTCAGGGGGGTGGGTCTGGTCCTGCCACCGCGCTGGGGCTGGTGTGGGAGGAGTTTGGGTGTTTTTGTGGTCCGTGTCAGCTGAAATGCGTACTTGGGGTTTAAAAAGAGAAGGAGGTGGGCGGTGGAGGCCCTGCGCGGGGCAGGGAGCCGTCTGTCCCGGTGTCGCCCCACTGAGGAGGCCCCCGGGGACTGACGGCGGGGAGCTGTCAGCTGAGGGAAATGGAGGACTGAGGGCTGGGGGGCTCGGCAGGGCGGGTGGCTGGCTGAGGGGGCAGAGCTGTGGGAAGGGGTACTAGAAAGCGGGATTCACCTCAGGGTGCGCATGGGAAGAAGTTAATGGGGAGAGAGGGCCTGGGAGCCAAGGCGGGAAGGCGAAAGGCTGTGGTGCCAAGGAGTGTTTTTAAAAAAAAAAATTAGTAAGACTATTTTTGGTAAAATTGTATAATCTGGTCTGAAATTTTCGGTATTGTTTGCCTCACGATTATTATTTTTGTCACTCTTCAGGAGGTACAAAGGGACGTGTTGTTTTCACATATGTTACAATAAAACTTTGTTGTGAAGCACATGGTGCTTTGCGTTTCACGGTGAGCCTTCATCAGGAGGGATTCTGGATGGCCATGGATACAGGCACAGCTGCTGGGGTTTTCCTGTGTGAACAACTTCCTGGCATCATTGTACACAAATGAGAGAAATACGTAAAATATTGTGAGGAAAGCTATGTGTTAGCAGTGGAAAAAAAGGATGAATAGCTTGTGTCTGCATTTAGAAATACCTGCTACCATGTAAGTTTACTGAAGAAGGAATCCAGTAACTTCTTTGGATGCTTCTTTGTTAATCTGTATTCATTAAATTGAAAACAATGTCCTAGAAAAGATAGTTAAAAATCTACAAAAGTTAACATCTGTATCCTCTGCAGTGAATACATGGAAGTTACCAGTAATTACCTGATGCTTCAAAGCTATCAGTGAACAAATCTGCAAAAGGTGGACGCTTCAGACATATCTTACCATTTTACAGAAATAATGACTGAGTTGTTTTAATGAAAATGGAAGTTCTTGAGTTTTTTTAATGAAGAGAGAAGTTCTAAGTATAACACTCGCCTTTGAGAAACAAAAGACAGGCCTGAACACCAAGGAGACATGTGGGAACATGCTTGAACATTGTGCAACAATTTTATACCAGCTAGGAAGTGTTTGGAGTAAAAAAACAGAACAGGACAAAACAACAGAAAGAACTATAGGAAAAAAATAAGGCATTTTTACCAAGGAGAATAAGAAAGCAATTGAACATGGATATGTGGTGAGGATTTTGTGATTTCCATAAGTCTTCTGGTGATGCGAATGATTCAGTAAAAGAAAAGTATGATACAAAAATGACTCTGTGCAGTTGAAGTGGCAGTGCAATAAGATAACTTCAGACCATTTTACTGGAATATCAGCAATTGAGACAAGGACATGACCTGTGCATGAGTCAGATAAAGGACAAAAATGCAAATCTTGGTTACAAAGAATGCAATTACAGAAAGATAGAGGGAGTATTTTAATGATCTCTTTAATGGTGAAATGAATAAAGGCGAACAAACAGCAATTTTCCAGCCAGCTGAGCCATTTGTAGAAGAATCAAGAGGGGACCAGAACACCCAGGAACAATAAAGCAACCAGGTGTTGATAATGTTCCCACTGAATTATTAAGAACAGGAGGGGATAAGATTTTAAAAACTAATTTGTGTTAGTTTGATGCTTTGAATGTAATGTAAAGAAATGGAAAAGGGGAACTATGTGTCTATTTTTGAGAAAGGGGACAAAATGAAACCTGAGGCCTGGGGCAGCATCTTGCTGTTTATTCCAGCATGGGCTATTTGTTCACATGAAATTAGCCTGTAAACAGAAGAGAGATTAAGAGAGGTTTCTTGAAGAACAGGACTATAGCACAACACTTACTTTTCCATTATTGAGTACCTGAGGAAAAGAAGTAAGAATCTGAGCAGACTACATATGGAGATCTTTAGTGCATTTAAGAAAGCATGTCATAGCACATTATGAATGTATGTTATCATAAAAAAACTCCCCTCCCTTTCTTTTTTCCCTGGTATGTGTAAAAAAAATTAATTTTTTCCCCATTTTTTTTTGATCTTTTGCTATATATCATCATTGGGAAGGAATTTTTATGCTAATCATGATATAGAAGATGCTTTTTTACCACTTTTAAAGACACATACAATTGTAATGTCTACTAATAAGAAAAAACACTCTCAAATTACTATAGGTTTCTGTTTAAAAGTTTTTATATGGTAGGATACCTGTGTTATTTCATTCACACCCTTGATTAGTCCCAGCTATCCTGGCTGTGATGAAGAGAGGCTGTAAGAGGAAAATTTTACAAAATCAATCTCTTACCTTCTCACTTTTTCTATTTTCATTTTGTTATAGGAAGGAAAGCAAGAGTAAAGCAAGTAAAGACAAGTCTGTCTTTTCTAGGCTGATACCAGTCTTTTTTTCTCTATCTTGATGGAAGTTTAGTATCTAATATCTTTTTGCAGTTTAGCTAAAAATGTGTAAAACCACATTATTTTTTAGTTCTGAAGTAGGTTTGAAAGAAAAGTGTATTGTGTTGAGTCTAAAGAAAAATACCATTTATATCACATTTCAGCAATATAAAAGAATTTTCAGCATACCAAAAGAACGCATCAAATGTTATCCCAAGCACACGAGAGGTATGAAATCTGAAGCTCTGGAGTTGAGAACCTGCAGGAAACAAAGCACAGGAGAGGTAAGCAGCTCCATACAGATACACATGCAATTTTTCATTAATTAAGAAGCTATAGCTTGTGAATGGGATTTGTTATTAATTCAAAGAACAGGCTTGTAGTCTTTTGTATTGGTTATAAGGGAACAAAACTGTATATGAGAGAACTACCATAAAGGATTTTGTGTGTCAACATGAGCGCAATGTTTTTTATAGTAAAGATGGAAAGCTTGTATATCACTATATTAATCTTGGCATTGGCACTCAAACTATTGAAGTCGGTTTGTTATTTTGGTAGAAAATGCTCTGCTTAGTCAGGCTGGAGCCAAGTTCTAAGGCTTTTTTTTTCTTGGTCATCATTTGCTCATTATGGAACTTGGTGTGAACTCTCACTCCCATAAGGCTTCCTTATTCTATCTTCTGTCTTACAACAAAGGAGCTGCTGTGTTCTTTAGGGAAGCATGCACACAACCTGTGATTTTTCCTTGAATACTGAAATTGTACATAATTATTCTCTTAAAGAAGATATTCTCTAAATTATCATGACTTTTTGAGCAGATTTTATTGTTACTTCTGCCATTACTGTAGCATCCACATATAAACCATACGGTAACTCCAGTTCAATTGAATTGGAATCACATTTTAAATACAGAATTGCTGTATAACAGTAGCTAGGTAAACAATTTATGGGTATGTTAATGACTGCAGTATGTAATGGGCTGCATTAATGACTGGGTATAGAGGAGTGGTTAAGGATTTCCAGCTCTTTTTAATTATAAGCTTGTTGTAATTCATAGCTTAGTTGCTCCCTTTATATGCAGAGAGTTACTTACCTCTTGTATGAATTATATAAAGATTCTATTTACCTCTCTCTACTGAAAAATTGAAGCAAATCCCCTGTCTTCTTTTTAGCACAGTGTTTTTATCTCTTGACCACCTTTCTTATTCTAGCAAGTTACACAGATATGCCACGTATCTTTCGGTAGGGTGTTTTCTTTTGTGTTGGAGTTTTGTGTGTGTTTTTCACAGCCTGCCAACTTCTATGACTGATTTATTTGGTTCCTGCCTCTAGGCCAGAGGACCCCTTTCTTGAGGGTGATCATAAGAAGCAAAGATGCATTTAAATGTCAAATGAAAATGGTACACAAAGCTTGTCCCTTTTCCCTTCCCTTTTCTTTCTCTTTTCTTTATTCAAAACCATCTTCACGTTCTTGTATTTTATAAGGCGTTTTATTACTGAGTGCTTGAAAAAGGTAAATTAAAGCTTATGAGTAGCACTAACAATCAATGTTGTGTTTGCTCCTCAATTCTCTTATAACGTTAGCTTTGCTTTCTTACAGTTTTTCATCTAAAAAGTGCTTGTGTATGAGATGTTTTCAGTTAAGGTTTGCAACAAGCAATTTCTTCTACTGTACAAAAGATTATAGAGAAAATGAAATAGTCTTGAAATATAATCATTTTATAATTAACCAAATTCTTTATATTCAGGTTTCATCCTGGATTTGCTCTTGTTGTTACTGCAGAAACCCGTGACACAAGTTCCGTAAGGAATGTGTTGTGATTTTGTTTGCAAAGCATAGTGTCACTGGATAGTAACTTACCTCATTTTGGTTTTAAGTAATGTTCTGTTTTGTAGATATAGTAATAAAAATAGTCTGCTACTGTGTAGACAGCACTGATGTGTTTAAGAGCAACCTTCAAAGTTGATAATGTATCTGTCTTATGGCAGGGAGGTTTTACACTAAATTCTTCTTGCAACAAAGCAGCCAACCCTGTGTTACAGTCTGGCCAATTACAGTTATGGTAATTACAGTCTTAGCCATTAAGAGGAATTCTCTCTGCAAAAAAAGCTCATAGCCGAGCAGGTTTACTGCATGCACAAACTAAACTTATTTTTCCCATAAGCAGTACCATTTGTCTAACGGTGTGATAGCATTCCTAAGTAAACCTTGATGATCATTGATCTGCTGCTTGAAGAAAAACCCGCATGATAAACAAAGAAATAAATGCTTTCTGCTTTTTTTTTTTTTTTTTGGTGTTACATCATTGGGAATATATAGAAATCAAAAGGTCAGTTTGCCCTTGTGTAACTGTGTATTAAGGCCACTGTTACTGATTTATAATAGTAGCATGCTTAAAGAACCGAAGACAGATTCCTTAGCTTTAATGGATTTTGAAGTCATATTTATTACTAATAAAACCAAGGAAATACAGATTAATAATGTTATGTGATAAAATGAATGTAGAAGCTGGGGATAGGCTTACTTGCAAACTTTGTGGCTCTGAAAATTCAGTGGTTTTTTTTGCAAGTGAAGGAAATGGTGTTCTTCAGCAACCACTTCTTTTTGAGTTGTCTCTCTCAAATGATGCTAAAGCACCCCTGACCCTCTGTGCGCTTTAAAGAAATAAATACTACGCTCCTGTGTGGAAATAATTACTAAAGAGTTGGGCTGGGTAGACTGCTACTCATTCATAGAGGAAAAATGTGGAGCAGTACCAGTTTGTATTGTTTTTTAGCTTCTTTAACGTTCTGTGATCTTCTGTTCTATGGAGTATTTTTGGAAGATTTTCTAATTTTTTTGCACTTAATTTTTAAATAGTTTACCAAATATTAGTCATTCAAGATAACATGCTGAAAAGTTTCATAGGTAGGAGACGTCAGAGGAGCTCTTAAGCCTCCCATGGTGGAGATGTACTGGGTGGTGATCTTGTTTTGTTTTTAATGCACGTCGTTGAATGTCAATAATCTTAGTTCATTGATTCCTTTTATACATAAGAATAGACATGGGAATGTGTAGAAAGATAAAATAAACCACCAAAATTTATTTTTTCCCTTTTGTTGGCATAATGTTTGTGAACAGATTGAAGTATGGTTTGCTATCTTTTAGTTTTGATTTTTTAGCTGTTTTTTGCCTCACATTTACTTTTTAATTCTTGTGAATGTTCCCAAATAGCAATTTCTTAAGTCTATTAATCCATCTGTGCAGCAAGTCATCTGCTTGCTAGACGGCCATTCATGTCACTGGGGGTTTTGATAGCCATAATGGAAAGCAGAACACTCAATCCATATTGTAGGATGCGATCCGTGAACAGTTATGATTTGCCTAGGTTTAATGGAAAATTAACTTAAAGTTCGACTTGGTTGAGCTGCAATGTTGATTGTTGTCAAAAAGAAATTAACATGTCTACGTGTTTGTGTGTGGGTGAAGAGGAGGGAAGGTTTGCATTCAGAATTGTTGATGGAGTCTGCCTGGACCACAATAACAACCTGCACATGGACACCTTGCCTAGCAAGGCTGTAGGAAGAAATGTTGCTATCAAGCCCTTGATAGTGTGTATGAAATGATGTAATCATATGAAGAAAAGTTTATTTGTGTGAGGCCCTTAACAAGCAACTACTGTAACTGTGATATTTCATACATGCTTTTTCATTAGATCTTACTGCAGCAAAAATTGTGTCTAAAATATTTGAAAAATGCTTCTTAAAGTAAATGTTTCTTTCAGTCAGAATATAACTTTAATACATGGTAACTTTTGGGAAGACAGTTTCCAAGTCAAAGCAGACTACAATTGACCTATCGGTTATGTAGCTGAGTAATAGCTTGTCAGGAGAGTTAAAGCAGTCACTGATAAACACATTAACCCAGTGCCAGATGGCACAATGGGGCAATAGAATGCATGGGGTTGCTTATGGCTCTCTGCATCTTGAAGTTGACTATTGTGCAAAGACTTCCAGCAACAGTGTCTTCTTTAAGGCTGCATGATTCAATGAGATGCCACAGAAGAACGCTGAAGTGCCTTCATATTGATGTTGCCAGTTTGAGTAATGAAATCCAGTTAATTCTTCCCTCTAAGAATTTTCATTCTTCTTGGATGAAAAATCCTTAAGTTTCTCTTTCAGCATTCAATGTTTGGCTTGCAAATGTCTCAGCAGTGTCAAGTGTTTCATACTCAACAGCTGGTGCTTTCAGAGTGTGCTACACTCTGCGCTTTCAAATCAGTCAGTGGAAAGCCATATGTAATTTGCCGCTTTCTTCATGTGTTTTTTTCCTAGTGCAACTTGCTGTCATCCCTTGCAAAACTCTTGTCTTTCCCATTCACACTTTGGCTGGGATCAAGTGAGGAATATTAGAAGCTAGTGGAACTCTTGTACCTTTGTGACTGACCGGCTGAGTCACATGATGGCAGATTCTATGACTGGAATCTAAAATTAAAAAACCCCTCAGTGCCACTGTTCATTGAAGTGGGCTTAAATACCATAGCTGCTGCTATATATGATTGAGATAACATCCATTTCTGAAGATGGATGAAGTTGGAAAAGATACACATACTTAAATGTTTGTACTTGGATCAAATGATTTATTTCAAATACTTCAATCTGAGACACATCTGATTAGAAAATGCTAATTAAGTGATGAATAAGACACCCTGTATTAGAATTTATTATTCTAAAATTAATTGACTTTTTTTCAGAGTTGTGCTGTCTTCCTCTATTGATGTCAATTCCCACAGCTTTGTTTTTTGGTGCTGCTTTTTATAATACATAATTCTATATGCAAGGCTTAGAACATTATTGCTCTGAGGGCAAAAACCATAGCTACAAAATCTGGAAACAAACTGTTCCAAGATCTCTTGATGCTTCATAAAGAAGCCTCTCTGCCTAATGCAATGGTTATGGGTTTCTTAGGTTGAAAGTCTGAACTGCATAAGACATTTCAGTTAATACAACTTGCCTGTACAGGAGAAGCAAAAAACAAATGTTTCATAGCACTGGGTAAGTTAATAAAATTTGCTATGATTGGTAGAGACATAGAGACAAGCTATATTTGTCACCTCCATACTGTGTGCAGTTTTGACATAAAAGGAAAGCACACACAGTAAAGGAGACAGTATTGATCAGAATGATAAGCTGAAGTCTCAGCATACAAGCAGTCCAAGACTTGTGATGTTTTTCCTGTTTTTGTAGTCTTTATAATATAGGAAAATTTCAAAACCACAGATCTCAGCCTAGTATCTACCTCTACACAGCCAAAATGCTCTGTGTACCAGCACAGCTGCTTAGGTATGTCTGTGTGCTTGAGCTGGTCCAGTTGTAGGATGAGACTTTTAGTAATGTTTTCATTTTGGCTTGTTGCTGTTTGCAATCCTAAATCTTTATTCATTCACATTTTGTATGGGATTACACTCCCGCTGAAGACATTAAATCATATCTCAGATTAACTCAATTATATTGGCATTGTGGTTTTTGAATAATCTGATGTGTTGAAGAAAAACTTTACAAGCAATACATGTGTTAAAGATCATTTTGGGTTAACTCCTTCAGTAAGCCCAAGGGTTTCTGCTGCTATGGACCTGAGGCAGAAAAACCTGATATTATCATTGCTTCTGTTCTGATCTGCACAGTCTTGATCACATTATGTTAAATAGGTGTCAGGCTGCACAACTGAATGTGTTAACGTAGAAAGGAAATAAATGCTGCTCAGCAGTCAGTCATTCCTGAAGTTCCTTCCAGTAGAAGTAATTTACGTTCAATACCTTGGTGGCTTCTTTTTAAGAACTTAAGGGTTTGAAATATTGGATCAGACAGTCGGTTCATGTTTCAAAGGAAAATAAAGCAATAACATCACATAGGTGTTTGATATATCTTGGGAAATAGAATTAATGTCTTAGAGATCTAATTTATGGCATAAGCAGCAATATTTTGGTGGTGGGAACTCAAGTTAGGATGGACAATAATAACATGCAAGCTGAAATGAGAATGTTAATTACACATATGACACTATTGTGAAACTGCTTTGTATCTTTGTCCTAATGATAAAAGCAAAGAAAAGTAGAATCAGACACACACAATGATCCCTAAAATCTGGAGTAGTGAACTTTCCCCTGAGGCTCAGGATTGGTATTTCATAGAAAACTTCTTATTTTCCAGGGCACTTTACAGATAAGTTGATTTCTTCAAGCTTCACTTCATGCAGTTTCCATAAATTCAAGGGGAAGTATCTTCAGATAAAAAAATCTGAAGTACATACAATATCAAGCCCAAGGATTTGGTTTAAGCCTTGAGTAACCTGGTCTGATTTCATAGCAACCCTGCTTCAAACAGGAGGTTGGACTGATGACCTTGTGAGGTCCCTTCTAATCTGAATGATCCTGGCACATCTCTTCCACTGGCATGTACTCAGTGGGAGGAATAAATGATCCAAATAATTTCATGAGGGTCTGTTTCTCCCTTAGGGATGTAGGCAGTGATGAATAAATAGTGGGTTCTGTGCTGTTGTAAAACAAAAATGTGTATTTTGTTCATTTTTAAGTTTTCCGCTGTAGCCACCATTCCACTTGTTTCTAGCATTTTTTGGCTTGGGTTGTGTTGCTCTTTATTATCAAGGCTTCTTAAATTACATGTCTTTCAGGAAGCTGCCAGTGTTGAAGGGTCCTCATTTTAATTTCCATCTTTTCAGTGCAGTTTGTTACTCTTTCCCTGTTGCATTTCCTGGGAACTTGTGCTTGCCAGAAGATGAGATGGCAATCTTCAAAACACTGGTGGTGTTTCATTGAGCAAGACAGACAATAACAGGGCTATGTGAATCACATTTGTACTCTTCTGCCAAGAAGTGGATCAATGGGAAGCTTTTAATTTTAAATAGCGTGTATGGGCGTGTACATGAGGGTGTGACTGCCTTGCTAGCAACAGGAGAATGAAGAGCATTTACTTCCTTGAATTTCTGGTTTTGCCTCATAATCTGAGAGCAAATTTAAAGGTCCTTGAAAAGGAGTGCCTAAAGGAAGGCTGTCAGGGATTACACTGTATTAATAATTGCCTGTGTTTGAATTGTGAAAATTAATTGCTGAATTTCTCTTTGAGCGTGGGCACTAGAGAATGGACTGAGTTTGAGCTAAATGAACAACAGATGGTCTTGATCATTGAACTGAGGGTTAGAGGCATGAACCAGGCACAGCACAGAACTACTAGATGCAAACTTTAAGCAAGATGCAAACATTAAGCTCAAGAGTTAGAAAATATTTTCTTTTAAAACACAGAGGCTGACTGAAAAGCTTTGCAAAATCTTTGTGAGAGAACTTTGACAGGAGAGTAGATGTCTCAAACAGAAATTTATATCAATTTCTGTAAACAGGACATCAGGATTAGAGAAATCCTAGAACTCCTCCAAAGGTAAAATCTGCATTTTGAGCTCAGACATCAGTTAATTCACATTGGAAAAAAACCTTAATGCTGTCAGACCAAGCATTTTATTAGCAAAGCTGAAGGAATCCAAATTTACTGTGCTACATGATTTAACAGAGATGGAATGGGATCATCTTTGTACTGCAGCAGGGCACAGACACTTCTTACTTTTTTGGTTTTTTATTATCTGGGTGACTCCCAGCAACCTGGTGTCTTATAAGATTTGTTTCTGGATCATTCTACATTAATTAAATATTAGCTTAATTGTATCTGCAAAATGTCAGTGTGATTTTGGAATGTGTCCTAGGAGTGGAATACTTTGTTTGCCATGTTAGTCTTCACAACTACAATCAATCTATAGGTGACTCCTTTGTTCCTACCTAGTTGCTGCCCATTTGTTTGGAAAGAGAAACAGTACTTAATAAAAGAAACTCAAGAAATTCAGACTTTCAGCCATGTCAGAAATACTCAAATGGAGCACTTCAGTGTTGTTTTCCTTGTTTTCCACAGTCACTGCTACTGCAATAAGAAGCTAAAGAAGATCTAACACAGTGTTTCAGAAATGCAAGAAGCAAATACATTGTGTTCTCAAATGGATAATTGTCTGCAGAAATACTTTAAGAAACCTCTGTAGAGAGTTTTATCATTGGACAGGGTCTGACCACACAAACCTTTCCCAAATGCATACTCTGAGCAGCATTATTTAAGACTGACTTTCTCCTGGGATGCTTCTGTCATGGCAGGCTAGTGAAGAAACACTTTTCCTTTGTCCCCACAGCAACCTGTTCTTGATGCAACTTCTCCAAAGTTCACTTCTTTGTTGTTTTTATTGATAATTTTATTAGTGTTTTTCAAAGTTTTATACTCAGCAAAAAGATAGGTTTTGTTATCCCAAAGGAAGACTTTTTTTCTATTATGAGTCTTGAAGTTCAGGCCAACAGAAATTTAATGCCAGAAATTATTCCACTCTGTGCCTTTCTCATGTGTGACAGTCTTCTCAAACCACTTTCTGGAAGTCTGGTAAGTTTATTCTTTCCTTGAGACCTGATCATCCCACAGGACACAGGAAATGTTAATTTTTTGTCTCCCCTGCAACATCAGTTCCACATTGCATCTGATCTTAGTCTTACTTTATAAGCAGTTTATTGACCAGAGGCGGGGGGTGGGGTGGGGGGGGTGAGTGTTAAATTACATCTTTCCTTTGCTGGTCTTTGTGGTGTTCTACTATAAATCCAGTACAAGCCCCCCATAAGAGCATCTCTTATTTGGATGTAATGAAGCCTGCTCAAAATAACTTGACTACTTAGTGTGAGACTGCAGTGTGACGTTTAATTATTTTCCATGAAATTATTCTGGCATTTTTACCTGGCTACTTCCTTAGGCAAAAATCTCTGATGTTATCAAGATATTGCTGAGAGAAGCCTGAGAACAATATGAGTATAAATAACTTTAGATCTGGCCAAAATTCCAAAATAATAATAAAAAAAAAGGGTTAAATTAGCCTTGTAGCTCTTCTTTTAAGGCTGCCTAAAAATTTCTCCTGAAAAATAATTTTCAGCTTCGAAAGCTGTAACATTATCAAGCATTAAGTGTTAGGCATGAAATTTTCCTCTCCTGCATAAATTTTCAGCCTGAATCTTTTTTACTAGAAAAGTGGTTTAGACAGAGGCATGGGGCATGTTTTGGCAACTTTTTTTTATATTAAATTTTTTTTTGGGTAGTAATAGCCCAAGGTTTTGGAAGAAGCACAGCTTAGAATTTGGCAGTGATCTTTGAAAATGATAAAATGTTTTGCCATGAGAGTCATCCGTTCTTGCTGTTAGAAGCCTTTGAAAAGCACCTGTTGGCAAAATTACATTAATATATTGTGAGCCTCTACCATGTGCCAATGCCCCACTCCAGGCTAAAGGGAAAATAAACTCCATGATACTCCTTTCAACTGACTTTAAGAAAAGGGCAGTGGAGCTCAGTGATTTCAGGAGGACTGAGCAGCTCAGAGAAGTCCTCTAATTGGAATATATTGCACATTTAGATCTGTTACAGAATAATTTGATGCTGGACAGCATTCAGGGCTAACAGCACAAGCTAATGAGGAGATCAATGGCACTGATGCTTTCATGTTCAGTGCAGTGATGGTAGAAGGAAAAATCTGCCTTCTAGGACTATGGAAAAGGGATTTTCCTCGATCATGTGTTCCTATGTGTTCAAAAGTATAATTTAGTTCTCCTATTTTTCACATGCTATGTGCCCAGAAAGTTCTGCTGATCTGGACAGCAGGCTAGAATGTTCTGAGACTGGCTTTCTCGGCAAATAGCCTGTTAGCAGCCAAACAGAATTAATATATACATTGCACATTGGACTGTGGGATTTTCACTCCTCTTTCCTGATTAAAGAAGGGCAGAAGTTAGATATCTGGGAAGAGGAAAAAGCATACAGAATTTGAAAACTAATCTGTAAGTTTGAATCTTTAGGATGCTTCTCAAAATCTCACTGAATTTAGCACAACGTAAAGCCTCATCTTTTTTAAAGTTCACAGCGAAATTGCTCAGTAATTAGCCCACCAGAAAAAAAAAAAGCTTAAGCTTTCATACAAATTATATGCATTTCCCCTGTGAAACAAATACTCAGTTTTGCTTCTGTGCTTAGCATAGAAATACTGAGAATGTTTGTTTCTTCCTAAGTGTTTGGTGATACATGCTTTCTAGTATTATGTCTCTAATCCCCTGCAAGGGGAGGAGGAAAACTTGGCTGGATTTCCAGAAAAATGGGAAGCGTATACAGTAGCTGCCAACTGCTAACAGTTTTTGGTTTTTTTTTCTCTCAAACCATTATGTTAGAGAAATGATGCTGTAATCTAGCAGTTCTTTATGTGGGATCACATTCTAAGTCAGTAAGTCTTCATTTTAGTCTTGGTCAAAAAGACCCGTTGAAAAAGTATGCTTTGCTTTCAACTTAACAGCAGGAAGCCAAAAAAAAAAATCCAAATTTGTTTACTAAACTCTACCATTTAAAAATAATATTAAATCTATTGTCCTTTTTTTATGATTTCCCACATCTGATTTCCACGTCCTTCTCCTCAGCTGCCTTTGCCAAAAGCCCAGGTCTGAAAAGCGTTTTGTCAGCTTCAATAAGAGAAGGCTCCAGATGAATTTTTTTCTCATATGATCTCAGAAGAAAGGCAAAAGCCCTAGACCAAATTAAAAATTAGGTTTTTTTTCCTCCTCTCTTTCATTGTTTCCCAGGTGAAAGTTATTCAACTTTTACAAGAGCTGCAGTTTCTGTGTAACAAAAGGTAACATTATTGTAGTCTTCAGTAAAAAGAAAATACTGCTGGCAAAGTGTGTTCTCTGTATCAAGGAATCAGTTACTACTTAGATTTCTTTTTAACTGATAAAAAAACCTAAAGCTCTTAAGTGGCATCCATTCAGTGTTCTAGAATGTGATTGTAACTTTAACTGCAGAAGGAGGAAAGCTATTAAAAAATCATTTTCTCTCTGTCACAGGGTTAAGGACGTAAGAGCTTGCCATTGTTTTTCTATTTTGGTGGAGTTGGGAGCAGCCTGCTTGATTTCTGGGCTGTGAAGACTCTTTATATCCTCTTCTCCAGCCCTTATATTTCTAGAAATGTCCGAAACCTTTTACGGCTGAAATCACTAGCTCCTTTTTCAGATGTGGAGAAAGCTGCTAACTTAGATGGTTAAATTAGTCTGCCTTGATTGTTGGCTAATCATTGATCCTTAATAGGGCAGAAAAAGCACTAGTTTGATCCAACCTCCCTGTCCCTGGAGTATGCAGCTCTTTTAGAAACCTTTTGTGCAATCAGCTCTGGAAAATAATGGACAGCATTGGTCAGGATTACACCAAAAATAAATTAAAAAAAGCCCCAAAAACCAACAAACCGCAAGAAAGCCAAACCAGACCAAAAAAAAAAAAAAAGACAAGAAACAAAACACCCAAACCAACCCAAGAAATGCACAGAATATACCAGGAAAGTGGCTTAATTTACAGCGTTATACTGTTTACTTAAAGATTCCTGTATTTCTCTGCCCAGATCTGTTTAGGTCAGTCCCAAACAAACTTGTGTCCCTGTAATTAGTTACTTCATTTCTTCATGTGTTTTCTGTTAAATGTAAATTTCAGGACAGAACCAACTGTGTTATAAAACAAATTAATATTTGTATAGCAAATATTTTCATTATTACACTTTAATGTGTACATATTGTAGAGCCAATTTTCTGCTTAAAAAGTCTTAAAACACTAGGTAAAATTTTCCAAGTAGGAAAAAGAAGTAGTTTTCTAGAGAGTCGAGACCTCTTCTTATTTTGGATGAACAAAACTGAATTTTGACTAAGTTTCTAAGTTACTGTGCTATTTTAGAACTGTCGTGTAATTAAAAGCTTGTTCATGTTTGAGCAGTACAAAAGCCTTAAATAAATCAGCAGAACCTCTCTCTTGACAATGTGATGTAAAAAGCTTCTGTTGTTGAAGAACACTCCCTTTTAAATGCAATATGTAAAAATTATTCTTCCTTGTCTTTCTAAAAGCCTCCTTTTTAGTGTCTGCTAGCTATGGAAGCACTGGCCATTGTACAAGCCCACAATACAAAGCTTCAAGACATAAATGGGTTGTCATGCCCCACCACTGGGACCTGCTGCTTATCACCTGAGACCTGAACACAAGGCTTGTGTTCAGCACCTACCGGATTGCTGAACGTGGCCCTATCTGGTGGGTGGTCTGTAGTGTTCTGCCCCCTTCCCTCCATGGGAATTTGTAGGACAAAGTATCTCTCTTCAAAACACAATGTGCTATTACTCACCCTGGATATTTGTCAATGAAAAAGGGTGGACTAGTCAGATATTTTAAAAATACTCTTTGTCTCTGAGCAGCTTTAAACATACAAAAAAACTGAAGGTTTCCCTGAAATTTCTACCAGGGTCTGCCAGAGTGGTAAATGCTGCCAAGCAGCACCATCCCTGTCCGGATCTGTAAAGATAGCTATTGGCTCTAGGCAGGATCTCAGCAGCATGTCAATTAGACATTCCCAGTTAGCGCCCTTTTATCTCCTATCACAGGAATAACTGTTGGAAGGTTTCAGTGGATGCTTCAGAGCACTAGTAGAAACCTTGTTGTTTGGGGAAATTAAAGCAAAACAAAACGTATTTGTATAATCCCAATTTGGAGCAGGAGGATCGTAGCCAAGATTGCAAGTGTAACTGGAAATGGGTTGAGCTTTTCAATGTTAGTGTATGTAGTTATTAAAGAGATTGAGAGAGGTTTCAAGTACAATGAAGTATTATTTTCATGGGAAAAGAAGTGTTGGATCCTAAATAGTGTTTTTGTAGGAATCAGCAGATGGAAACTGAAGCTAGACATATGCCAATTGGAAAAGATTAGACATACATCACAACTGCTGCAATAAATCCATAGTTCTCTGCCCTGAAATGCCTTTGAACTAAGCTTAAGTATCTTTTTGGAGGATTAACTTTAGCAAAATATGCATTAAGCTTTAGTCAAATGTAAATAATTGCACTAGGTCTTGGAGTGATGCTTTTCTGTAAAGCCATTTGATTATACTTTGAGTCACTGGCTCAGGATGGAGCACAACTTCCTCCGAGGGGTGTGGGAGTGGAGTTAAGGAGTTGTGGTGTTAGGTAGACACATGATTTTGAATGAAGAGCATGTTTCATATTCGATTTGAGTAAAATGTGAATGAAAAATTGTGATGAGCCCCAGGGCATTATTGTGCATGTGGAAATAGGTAATCAAAGAGGATTTTGGGGAAGCTGAGCAATGTACATATTGCACACCATCAGAAATAGTGTTAGTTCAGCTACCAGGCTAATATCCTACTGTGAAAACATCTTGAACGTGATGGGAGATGGGAACATTGCAGCTTCACACTTCTGTAAGCTAATGCAGTCTTCAAAACAGGATGTTTCCCCATCAGCTGTTAATGATGAAGAGGGATTGTACTGTTCTAGAGACTCCTTTTCCCTTTACGAGTGGTGGTAATTGAACGGCAGGCATTTGGAAGGCACATAAGGAATTTTTACAGATTTATATGTGAACCAGAGCATTTGCTCAACTCTTAACTTCCTCTGATTATGTGTTCAGGCTGATTCAGAGTATATGTAGGACTCACCTCTGCTATAGGGCATAACCTCTGCTATCTCCTCACAGCCTTTGATTTGACTTTTGTGTCTATAGATCCAAATGTGTCAAATACATCACTGAACACTATTCACTGACAATTTATTGGTCTCCATTCTCAAAGCTGCGCTCAAGAAACCAACAGCATAAATGTAATAAAGGATCTTAGGGTGTCCACTGAGGCAATTCAAATGCTTGTATGCGCACTTATAGCAGATAAGGTGCTGTGCCAACACCCATTGGTTTGTTTTTATAAAAATGTATTCTTGTGCTCTGAGCTACTTGTTATTGTCTTCAGTGCTGATAGCAAGGGATAGAATGGCACATTTACTATAAATCAGCACATGGTACTGGCTTTCTGTTGAGAGAAATATTGTTTATTAGAGCAGCAGTTGGCAGCACTTGCTGGCAACTTTTCTCATCTATTTAAGTGATCGATAGTAACAGCCTTATTGCATGGCCAGATGCATCTTTGGTCGCATGCTGTTTTGTTCTTCATACAGCAATAACGTGTGGTTTGACACACTTATGACTGTGTTGTAGTCTGCTATAAAAACCTAATTTCCCAATAGCTGAAGCATATAATTTCTTTTAAGGTTTGTTTCATTGATGCTGCACAATTTGTGGGGATTAAGCCCTTGTAAAAAATGTACTGATGCTTTGTATGGAGAAATCTGATTGTAACCTGAAAATACAAAAAGGCAAAGATATTATCTTGATAACTTCTACCTACTTAGTATTAGTGATGCACCAACTGAAAATAATTATTTTTCTGCAGAAACAGAGTGAGGTCTAGCCAGGAGAAAGGAGACTTTTGTTGTCTTCCTTGTTCAGAAGATGGTGTTTGGCAATGCAGGAAGAGTATAGCAAAACTGAGGGCCAGCTCCAGTTTTGCAGTCCTGAGCACAGGCCCAAATTTTTTGCCTACTTAAATCTAGCTGTCCCTCAGTGGAGTTTACATAAAGGTTTTGCCTTAGGAATTTTTAAAACTATTTTTCTAAATTTTAATGTATAAAGTTGTTACACCAAATTGGGGTCAGGAACACATGAAACATTATGATTTTCTTCAACATTGAGCAGGAAAAAAATCTGGTTGCTACCAAGTTTAAGAATCTGTCAAATAACTAATTTTCTGAAGAAAGCCCATGGGAAGTATTAAAGTAACTGTGAGCTGAAGCTGAGCAGTAAAACTTAGATCCTAGTGAATGTTAAATTATACCCAAAAGTGTTCTGTGATTATTTCGGCCTGATCCTTTAGTGCAGTGAAAGGCTATTCACAAGCTTGACCACGAGGCTGTACCCTTGGTGTCTTCTCTCATGTAAACCTTGGGCCCAGTTATCATTCCTATTTCAAACCACAGTGATGTCTTGGATTTTTTGTGCGCCAGTCGAATGCCTCGCTGGCAACACCTATGAGTCAAGAGCTCTCCAGCTCATCTGCTGAGAGGCAGATTAGTTACAACTGCTTTCCCAAGTAAGTGATGGTTAGTTGTGAAAAATTGCTGTAGAAGTTGTGAAGATTGCTGTATTCATTGGAGTCTTGTCCCAGTAGTAATAATTATTGTAATAATTATTTTCCTTATACAGTAAGTCAGGGATAGATCTACTGGGAGAGTTTTCTGCCTTAGAGGTTTCCTGTTCGTTGGGCAATATATACTGCTGTACTGAGGAAAAGCATCTCTGCAGTCTTCAGGTCAAAAGACCTAGATGCTCTACGACTTCCAGCCTAATGGCACTGAGGTCCAGGACATAAGGCCTATTCTTAGATATGTCAGCAGTAACTAATAAATACAGGACAGATGTATCCAATTATTTCCTATTTATTGTATTGCCTTCATGTCCTTATCTAAAACAATAAAACAAAACCAGCTCTTGATAGCAGCAAGTAGTACTGTCATAAGAAAAAAAGCACAAAAATATGCACAAAATAAGCCCAGGATTTTGCACAAATGAGGAAAAAACTAAAGGAAGCTCATTATTCTTCCACCAAGCAGCTGCTGTGATTGGTAATTAGAGAAAGAAATGAAAAGCCATCAGTTAATTTCTGCCCTTTGTTTTTAATGCACCAGTGGAGGAGCAGACACACGAGAACCCATGAGAGATTTTTTGCTTGATCTTCAAAGGTCAGAAGAGTTCTTTGCAGAGCAAGGTAATGCTGCTTCTAATAACAGGTGTGAACCTTACAAATCTATTGAGAACCTACTTATATTCTCTTTAAATTATCTAGTTTGGGGATACTCCCAAAACAAATAAATCTAAAAGCTAATCTACTCACCTTATTCTCCTTCTTCATCCTGCAACATATACGCATGGGCATCAGACATGCTTGACATTCTTATGGGTTTACTTAAAATGAGGCGCACATTGAACTCAGTGATTTCTAGGACTGAGTTTATAAGGCTGTGCTGAGGGACAGAATAGTACATAATCTCTCTAGCCTTGATCACAGGCCCACATACCCAGTCATTTGTCTGTACTGCTAAGGAGCTGTATAGATACTTGCATACTGCAACTAAAATGATAGCATAATCTGTGACTAAATCACAGGACTGGAGGTCAGAAGTCTTATGACTTCACTTACTTGTGTCCTCACTTCTATTTGTAACCATGTCTTGCTGTACATCTCCCACTCAGTGCAGCAGAGTGGCTTCTGGAGGTATATCATAGAATCATAGAATGGTTTGGATTGGAAGGGACCTTAAAGATCATTGAGTTCCAACCCCCCTGCCCTGGGCAGGGACAC
>JAOTQQ010000005.1:24538298-24655555 GCA_026546715.1 Gallinago undulata
GCTTGAATGTTCCAAATTAAAAGGTGCTACTATGCTCTGCTGTTTGTAGAAGTCATTATTGTAGGGAGTGTAACAGTATCTCATTACAGTGCTTATGTTATTTCTTCAATCGCCTCTCCTATTCTTAAGTAGCAGGAAATTTAAAGTTGATGGTGATCTCTCTAAGATACAATGTATGCAGTACAAAAGCTGTAAGATGGTAACTGCTGGGGAAAGAAAGGAAGGTTACACACTTGGGATAACAGCATAATGTGAAACCACAGAGCCAGCCGCACAGGAGATTGACTATGGAGTTAATGTATTGTTGAGATCTCTGACAGTGTTCTTGGCTGTAAATTAATTTACCAAAAGAGAATAAGAAATGTTTTCATGAGGGACACCTGCAAGTGCTGTTCCAGTCCTTCATGTGTTTTCAGACCACTAAGGCAAAGGATTGTCAATTGCAGTGTTCACGTCGGTTAAAAAAGCCAGTGCTCCCTATTGACACACTGGCAGAAAAATCTTGCAAAAGTGTCACCATTTGGAGGAGTTTTAAATATACTATTAGTACCTGCGCATGTTGTGGATTGGGCTCTGAGCCTAGGGTAAACATCAGGATGGGGCAAATGAACTAAGAGCCAGGTGGAAGAACAGGAAGAGCAACCAAGGCCTCTCTAGATGGGGCACCGCAGTTCTGGAAAACATCCATAGTCATCGCTTCACCTAAAGGTGTTTCATGGCTATGATCTATAAAAAAAGAAAGATGAGGGAGGGGGTGGTATTGGAACACAAAAGAGTTACTAGGGAAAGGAAGCTCTTTTTTTAGTTATTCTTTTGTGTGCCATCCAGGTTATATGTGTGAACGTACAAGAGGCAATCCAGTCAAAATCAGTTGAATCAAGCCCTACTTACACAGTTTCCTCTATGTGTGAGAGTTTTATGTCCTCCCCGAAAGAAGGGCATAACATAGGTTATATTTTATGCTAAGTGATAAACATAAAATACAATACGGAAGGTTCAAACTGCTCTGAGAAACAAGGGTCTGCAGTTGTGGTGTGGAACACACATGAATATATATTCAACATCCAAACTGACAGGATGTCACAACTTTAATTAAGGAATCTGGTCATCATGATGAAGGATTAGCCTCTTTAGTGCAAAAAGCATTCTACCTTTCCATCCACTGAACCTCATAAATATACAACTGATAGTATATCTATCTTGACACTGTTAAATGTTCAGCTGTGTTGCATGTATCAGAATAACAAACTAGGTTTATTTATAACAAGAAAATGCAGATATTTCAGAGCTCTGCTGAAATTATGGAAGAAGCACTGCTGAATACAGAATTTGGAGGTGGAAACAATCACTTCTCAGCTACTATTTCATTTCTCTCAGTACTGTGACTATAGAAAGCTTATATTCCCTGCAGGCATCCTCAGTAGTTGATTTTCAAGCTATTAAAGTGTCATTTAAAATAACCACAGTATTTTCACTGTGTCCTTTGACTGCCTGTCCCATTGTCCTCTTTGTTATTTATTAAGTTTTTACAAATATTTGACCAAACTTTTCCTTTTTGCAACTTGATATAATTACATCTCATCCTAGCTTTCTCCAGCTTGGATTTGACAGTAGAGTATTCATGAGCCAGGAAATACTACTGTATTTACTGACCTGTGACAAGATTTAAAGTAGGACTAGTAGGAAGCTGTTGACCAGCATCGTTTGTGCGTGTCAAAGAAAGGATTGTGGGTTCCTACTGTAATATGCTGCAGCTTTCCAGGTGCTGGCGCACTTGGGAAAGGTGAAGAGGAAGCACAGATCTCTCAGCCAGATAAACCCACCTCCCTCCTAACCTTCTAAGGGCTGGCTATGTTATCCCTGCTCAGCAAGAGGTGCTTGTAGCTCTGTTTTGTCTCCAGGTCGTCACAGTGCTGTTGGGTATGTCTGCCCTCTGCTCAAAGCTGTGATTGCAGCACATCAGGTCTATGTAAGTCAAGAGTCCTGCTAAACCAGGAAGAGTTGGATTAAAAAAAAAAAAAAAACAAAACAGGAATAAACCATAAAACCAAGTTATAGCTGTAGTATATAGAGTTCATAGAGTTAGTTCTTGTTTTGACTCCAGCACATACTTTGCTTTAAGAAAGAAAAAGGAACTGTTCAAATATTTAAGGTAAAATACATTGAAGTCTTTTGCTATATTAGCGGTACAGTACTCGCAAATGCTTTTGGAGAATACAGGAGTGCTGTCTGTACAGCACCAGGGTGCTGATAGTCCCAGAGCAGGCATCATCATTTAGGATATTTTTTTTGACTGAAAAAGAACCAAATCTAGTTTCAAACACCCAAAGCTACCAATGCAAATACAGAATCAGGCACGCTCCTGAGACCTGAATACCGCTGTCTGCTATCGCATTCTTCTTTACTCACTTAATTTAAGACCACATTGTTATTTGCTTTCAAATAGTTCAGAAATAAGTTCTGGACAACCCTGGGCTTTTCTTTTTTTTCTCCATGCTGTCATAGCATGTTTAGTGCTCAAATTACATGGAGACACAGCCACTTATTCCTTAGTTGTGGAAATAATTCAGGATTCCCTTCAAATAAATTTGAAAGCAGTCCAGTAGTGTAATGATTGAAGGCTACATAGTCTATAATGTAACTGTCCTGGAACTTGTCACAGGAACTGCAGAATAAAATCAAGCCATGCTTTTAGTGGAAAGAAGCAGTGAATTTAGACAAAAATAAATATTATAATGATATTTGCCCACCATTTATTTCAAGAAGGCTGCATTTATTCAAGACATGCAGGAAACTAATTTGGGGGGGTTTCTTGATACTGCTATAGTACTAAATGATGAGGAACTTTATAAAATATATTTGTCTCTCATATATTGGGTGTTTATGAGACTTTTAGTTTTTTAAATACTCTGTGATACATTGTCTCTAAGTCCTTCTACATTATTTTACCTTAGAAACTATCAGATTATTATTTCCTAATTTTCAGGCACTATTATAGAACAAAGCCTAGATGCTTTCCTAATTCTGGGTATGCTGTATTCCCTGTTAACCTCAATGAGGAGTGAGGCATTAATCAGAGGCAGAGCCAAAGAGGTGGAGTAGGCAAGAAAACTAAACATTCTGGGTTGTTTGTTTTTTTTTTTTCCCATGGCCTTCACATACCTTGGAATGGAAATACGGAGCCCAAAAGCCTTGACTTTCTGCCTCCTTTTGTCGGGACTCTAGGAGAATCTATGGGGGAGTAGGACAAATACAGGACATGCAGAAGCAGATTAATTCTGCCTTTTGAGCTGGATTTTGTGGGTTTGCTCTATACCTTGCCATTCCCCAGAAAGCGAACACAAGTCTGTGCTCCTGTGTTGGCTGCAGGTGACCAAGGCTCAGCATTTTCTCTCCTTCCAAACTGGCAGTTTTGTCATTGCCTCACTTTCCTAGCAAAAAGGATTCCATACAACAAAAATACAGTTGTTTTCTGGAAAACTGATTTTAACCAACTCTATTCTCCATTTGACCAGGTTTATCCCCAGAGCATATGCTAACTGTATCATGCAGTGTAATAAAAGTCCCATGTATTCCCTGTGTTCTGAAGGAGATTAAATAGCTATTATAATAGACTTTTTCCGTCTATTAGTCCATGACTTCTTAGCAAACAGACATCAGAGATACTGTAAACTGGGAATAGCTTGACATCTGATGTTAATTATTGAAATACAAGACATGGCAAAGCTAGAATGACCCCAAAAGATACACAATTAATTTGCTTTTTTCCTTGAAAATGACACAAATGACATACCAGTAATTTTTTCTGACCTAAGTTTTCGAAGCGTAAAGATCACAAAAACTTTGTCTTGCCTGTATTAGTTTTTACATCTTCAGATTGCATTTATCACAGCAACAAATATCTTCCTGAGCTCTTATCTAAACTCACATAGGCTGTTGGAGGTAGCTGTTGTCAAATTGTCATCCTTTGCCTTTTATGGCTAATATGCTGAGTGGTGTTATAAGCAATAATTGCATTCAGAGGACATTCCAGGCTAAAGAGCAATACTGTTAAAGTTAGTGTCTTACATCAGGTAGAGAACTGGACTAGCATTCAAGCTTTTTAGGCCATTTTGATGTTGGCTTGCTGAATGACCTTGAACATGTTGCTTCAATTTTCTGTGCCTATGTTTCCCCAGCTGTGAAAGATGGATAATTGCATTTGGATGAATTTGTGAAGTTCTTTGAGGCCGGCTGCTTGTGACGTTTCCTAACAAAAGCATCCCAGTAGGAAATTTTAACTAGCACTGGTTCCCATTAAAGTATAATGTGTACTAAACAAACATGAGAACTCTGTTAGTCAGAATTCCAAGCGGCTCTTAGCAGCCTGATGTGTGCTTCTGGCTTCTCACGTTATCGTGGGTATTGTGGATGCTCAATTCATTCTCCAGTGATTCATTTGAAGGTTATGGTGTGGCAGCTCCCATCAGCTCATCTACTGGCTTCACAAATGTAAAGACCATGTTTAATAATTTTGTAGGACTAGAGCCTCCCAAATGGAGTACAATATACCTAGTATATCTGTTCTCACATGCTGCATACAGCATTTGATGCTCTCTGCCGATACAGAAGTTTCAGACTCCACAAGCTCATTAAAAGTTGATTAATCCTTTGTGTAAAATCACTACATAATTCCCTTGCAGAAGAGTTATGATTACAGCCTCAAATGCATTCTGGATGGTTATTTCAGATGGGCAGTAGATGGAGTAAACGGGTACAGTTAAGTAATAGGTAACGAACAAAAACTTAATGTTAGAATGTTTATAATTGGAAGCTGCACAATTTTATGTGGAATTGTACAGAGGATTAGAGCAAATAAAGCTTGGAAAGTTCATAACCTTTTTGTCTTTCCTTGCTTATTTTAGATTTGATCTACAAAATAGAGCTTGCTGGAGGACTGGGAGCCATCCTTCTTCTGCTTATTTTGCTCGTGACCATCTACAAGTGCTACAACATAGAGTTAATGCTGTTCTACAGACAGAACTTTGGAGGAGATGAAGCAGCTGATGGTAAGCAGTTGCTCAGGAAACTCAATATATGCAATGGAAATATTTCAGAGACCCAAAGTGATGAAATTTCTAGATTGAAATGAATCCCAAAAGATACCTGCTTCCAGTTTAAGTTCAAACTGTTAAGCACCCAACAGTGTAAAGCCCCAAGACTTTCTCCCAAAGCCCCCTGAAATCAAAGAGTCTTTTCACTGAAATGTCACCAGCCCATGCCATGAGCAAACAGGGGTCAGAAGAATTGTTCATGAGTCTGTTATAGAGGCTTGAATGTCATTTGTGAATTGATTCCTTAGGAGAACTCTTCATGTTCACGTGTCCCAGTGCCACATATGCCCAGGATCACTTCTGAGATACACATTGTATGTGGGCAGCCCTTTCATCAGGTGTTTTTTATTAAACATTTCCAGTGAATGGTCTTCAAGCTGCCAACTAACTCCAGTAACTAGTAGGAAGCGATTGTTATTGAGTCTAACTAATTACCTCAGTTAATTGTGAGATCTTAAACAACTTACTGGAAATGTACAGCTTACCTGGAAAGTAAGTTTAGTAGTAAACTAGGCTGTTTTTCAGTGTCCTTCCCCTGACACCTTTCCTTCTCACTAGCACATATTCCATTTGGTGCCTAAAGCTAAACATGTATTTTTAAATTGAAGCTTTAATTCCCCTGAATATAGGACATTCCTGCTTCTATGAAGCTGGAGTAAGCACAGCTAAACTAAATCCAGGTGTTTAAAATCCTATTACCATATTCTTAACACTTCTATTATAGCATAATTAATATGTTACTAATGTGCATATAACTAGTATCTGCTAAAGACGTGAAGTACAGTATTCACAGTACCGGTACTTTTTGTAGCCCATTGTAACACGAATTGTGCAGGCAAACTGGAATGGTATATCAAGAAACAATAATATATTAGAAAAAAGAGCAAGGAACACATTTCCCCTGTTGTGCCAAAACAATGTGCAGTTACACAGCCGTGTTACTTTCTGCAGTTAGCATTACTGTTACCAGTATAATAAATGTTTCTTTTTAAGACTGGGTGTTAGATATGGTAGATACGGTGTGAAAATGTTTCACTACAATGAAATCCATAGGAATTTTGGAGAACGTGTGGAATGACATCCAAGAGGGTTTAGAATGGGGAATGATAAATGGCACAGATAGAGGTCAGGAAACTCCCTCTTTCTTGATCTTCATGTGTGAGTGGAAAAACCTAACATTATGCTTTTTTCAGACTATACAATACTGCACAACATTTATGCTGATACCTAGGAGAAAGAGAAGGGTGACATTATGTGGGTGGAAGTAATTTACCTTTAACACTTTGGGATTATACCAGCATAACATCCCTGGTTCATGCCAACAAAAAGTGACCCAAAGTTGGTAACTTCCTCCAGTTTGCTTTGATTCATTTAGCTTGTCTTTTCAGTGTGAAGCTGCTGCATTTTTATTCATGTAACTTTGTTGGTTCAATCACTTTTTAATTTATGAAATTATATTATTTTCTAGTTGTTTAGAGGAAGTCCCTCGAGTATGTAGGGAACTTTGTGTGCATGTTAATTATGAAAACAACCTTTTATTTTTCCAATGCATGACTTCAGAATTACTGCGGCTTTGTTTCTCATTCTGATCCTGCAGAATGAAAGATGAAGGCAGAACGTTACTGAAGTCAAAGCATATATGGGGATATTTCTTTCTACTTATGTAGGCTATAGTGGGAACTAGAGAGCTCCCATCGGCAGTCAGCTGTAGAGATGCAATTGCAGGGTCATTTTCCATTTATACATGTATTTCTTTAAAAAAAAAGAAGATTTGGAACTTAACAGATTTGCTCTATTCCTATTTCTAAAAATATCTACGTAAGCAATGTTGGATGCATTCACTTCCTGTGTTGTGCGTTTTTAGAGAAAATGATACTGAGGATTAAGGGAAGACATTTAGAAAATGGCTCCAGACCGTGGTGCAACCAAGGCACGCAGAGCCAAAGCACCATGGTGGGCAAGCATGGATAGGTCCTTCTGCTGTGTGTGGTGTATGTGAAACTTGTGGAGAGGGAGTCAAGACTGTAGAGATGTAACACAAGCATACAGACTCACAAAAGGGAAAAAAAACCTAGTTCCTCACGAGGGAACTGGTTCTGTCTACGTCTTGCTTGCTTGTATTGTGACAAGAGGTGACTGGGGAGGGCAGTTGTAAGGGGCAGGAGGCTCGGGAACAGCTTGCACACAGTCTCTGCGGAGCTTTCATGCTGCTTTGTCACCTGGCATGTCACTGCTCTGGGGCTTGCTTTGCTGCCTTTGCAGAGCTCTCAAATGTTTGTGGGGATGTGTGCCTCCTGGATCACTTGGTGGCTGGCTTCTCTTAAAAGATTTTGGCAGGCTTCATTACGGACAGGGTAGCAGAGTTTGGACAGGCCTCCAAAGCTGACTGGCCTTTACTTCTTTGCTGTATGATGTTCTGTAGTCTTTCCATCAGTAACTACTATTTTTATATGCAGTTGATTTCAGAGAAATACCAGCAAGCCAGGTGGACATCCTCCCATACAGCTATGGTGACATTAGGCAAATTGCTTTTTACAAACATATAATTATTTTCGTGCTATGTCTGTAGCTCTGACCCTTGTGGGTCTGGCTTTGTGTTAAGAATTATAAGAAACTAACCATCGTTTCAAGGTCATCAAGGAATGTATTGTATTATGATTAGCTATTTTTTCTTTTTATCAGAGTATATTGATGATTTTTAACTGTTTTCATTATCTTCCATGTGCGCTATTCAATAATTGGTACTCGGCAATCCTCCATTCATGCAGTTTTGTCTTCACAACATTAACTATTTGATTTTTCATTTCCTGTAAATAATGGCAGTTCCAGTTCCCTGGAGACTGAGTTCCTGAAGGTTGACTTTTTCAATGTACTGTTTTCCATTACTGCAGAGGACTAGCAAAGAAAAATGTCACCAAGGCAGTCTGATCCCAGCATGGATCCCAAGCTCAGTAGTGGTGCCACTTCTGTTCCTGGCACTGTCGCCAGCTTTTAGCTCTGCGTCTTGGATGCAGAGAGCTGGAAACAAGCCGCAGTGCTGTGAAGGAGAGGGAGGAGGTGTGTTGCCCTTTCTAGCCAAACCACTGTCTTGCAGCCCCACTGTCCTCATGCGGCATTGCCTGGGTCCCCTCTGTCACCCACTGCCTGCCTACCTTTTGATGAGGCTTTGCCTCCACCCCTGAGCTGCAGGCAGAATGGAGAGGCAAATCACCCCCTGTGCCCCATTTGCTCTTTGCGGTATTTCTCTCTCTCATACTGTGAGCTCTAATTATTTAAAATGTCCTGGACCAAGTGACCTCTAAAATTATGATATTCGTTTTCAAAACTACAAGAATTTTTTAAGAAATGCTTTGGACTGTTTGTCATTCTTTTCTGCATAATCAGTATTCACTTGAGTTAAGTCATGTATTCTCTCACAATTACTTGTGCAAGGCAGTTTTCCTTGCTCAACGTGTTCCAAACTTTCCAGGCTCAAAACTTTCACATAATCATAACACTCTTGAGACATAGTAATTGAAAGATTCCCATAACCAATATGTAAAGGATTGAAATAAAAAGTTCCAGCTTTAGTATTTGCATCAAATGTTTGCCCGTGATCTTTTCAGATGTGTAATGTGCACACTGACCACATGAAGCAGAGTTACTAAGTAGCTCAACACGCAGAATAAAACTGAAAGAGTATTGTTCGTCTGGATCTGAATATTTCTCTGTGGAAGCCAGATTCTGTGTTCCTGTGACAAGTCCCAGTTTTGTTGGAAAATGCTTAATCATTTCCAGGAATAATACGATTTCCTAGTACTTTCCTTACAGCGCTCTTGCAAACAGCAGGCTGAACATGAATTGTTTTCTTACAGACAACAAAGAATATGATGCGTATCTTTCATACACCAAAGTGGATCCTGATGCGTTAGATTGTGATAATAATGAAGAGGAGCAGTTTGCACTTGAAATTCTGCCGGATGTTCTAGAAAAGCACTATGGTTATAAGCTCTTCATTCCGGATAGGGACCTGATCCCTAGTGGAAGTAAGTATTTCTCACCTTTCAGTTTTAATTGTCTCTGATGCGTCATGAAGGCCTGGACTGTACAATAAGTACTACATATGGGAAACCTATCACCGTGAAGTGGTTGTGAGGATTGGAAAGTTTCCTCAGTGCTGCAAATTCGAGCTCCAGGTTAGAGCTTGTTCCTGCACCACTGAAATCAGAGGGAACTGCCATTGGTTTCAGTGAAGGCAGGAGCTGGACCTTCCTACAGGGAAGGCTGCAGCACTGCAAGCAATACTATAGTCCAAAATCTCTACATCAGATACAGGTAGTTAAGCAGGAAACTTCCAAAAAAGATTTTGTAGTCTCTGCTTTATCATTGAAAATGGAATTATTCTTTTTTCCAGTAATTATTTGTTTGTCTACAGGAGTTTACAGGTAAAAGTGATCTTTCCCGTTGTCTTTTGTTTTTTTCCTAATGTTGTATTCTCATAAGTTGCTACAATAGTTTCCCAGTTAATGGTATAGGTGCAATTTTTTCATTAGAGTTTTTATGAAGTGTTGCATTTCTGAACAGTGTCAGTATTGTGTAAGCAATTAGCATTGTGTAAGTAATAATAATTCTTCAGAGGACTATGTACAGACCAGTGATCCAATGCTGTTTTCCATCCGTGATGACGGTGAATTACAGTTTTCCATTTCAAATTAGTTCTGCTGCTATGTCTGAAGATTCAGCAGCACCTTTCGATGTCTGTATCAACAGTTAATGCCTTCCTAGCTGTAGTTATGGCATCTCTTCTTTTTGGACAAGTCAAAAAAGATCATGAATCATATGCATCATGTTGATGAATTTTGTTTGCTTTAATATCACATTTATTTGAAATGCTACCCTTGTGAAAAATAAGCTTTTAAAATGAATTCTGTCTGCAAATCACTCCCATGAAAAACATAAGAAGAGAATATGAACCCCTCTCAGTATATGCTACCGTATAGAAAATATGAATAAGAAAACAAAGCAGTGGCTGTGCTGGAGCAGATGTCCCCAAACATGAAACAGCTAGAACATGGCTGCATTAGCAACCTGCTTGCCAAAAGGCTTGAAACTGCTGCCAAACCCCAGTGCCTGCCCCAGAAGCTGGAGCCAATTTCTTCTCTGACGTTTGAGGGAGCTGGAAACAGAGCCCTGAATCCTGTACTGTTGGGAAACAGGAGTCAGAGCCTAGTTAGAGATCATGCAAAGTCCCATGTAGTGGCTTGAATTTATCATGTGCATTTGCAGCTCCTAGATTACAGCTGCTTTCCCTGATCTTTTCACCCTGCTCTTGCAAGTTATGATTTTTACTCTCTTACTGACATATTCCAGAAGAGGACTTGGCTCATAGCCTTCTTATTTCTGACTGCACAAGCAAGTAGTACTGAATTTTTAGATATTATTAAGATAAAATACATCTTTTTTGTGTGTTACAAATCAGAGAACTGTTGTAAATAGTTGTTTCATATCCAATAATATTAGCAGAGTTATACATAGCAATTATACAAGTAAATTAGGGAGTTTAAAGCTAGCCCTTCAACGATAACTATACTGAAGCACAGATTAATCTGAAATGAGATTCTTCTTTCCAATTGCTGTACCAGCCAGCATGGTATTTTATTTTGTCTATTTTTGTCAGTCAGACTCTCAGCAAATACTTGTCATCACTTTGGGTATTCATTAAACCTCTCCTGAAAATGTAGGGTACCTGAAAATGTCACTTCTCATTTAGGAACATTCACAGATTTAATACCTCTTTTCTTCCTCTCAAACTCACTTCTTCAGTATTATGAAAGGGCCTGATTCTAACACATGGAGCTTCAAGAATGCTTAATCAGATATAATGACAATGCAGAATAAAATGTGGAGCTGAAATGAGTGTGATTTGCATGCTTTAGTTTTGAAAAAGATATGGGGGAAGTCACTTTATTTTGAGGGGGCAAGAGGGAGGGAGAGGTGATGGGGAAGGAGGGAAGACTCAAGAGTCCTGTATTTGTAAGCTCTCCATGTGCACTGGAGAAGTGGAACGTGGCTGTGTTCTGCCTAATGTTCACCAGTCCTACAAGGACTTGCAGTGCTGAGTGAAGAGAGCAGGCAGTGGGATGTAGTACAGACCTGCTAGAAACTTCAGAGGTAAACATAAGATTATCTGTCTCAAAAAGTGGCAGATAAGAAAAAATATATAGCTCTTCAGGAAACATTTCTATAGAAAAATAGGGGTTTGATTACGGTTATCTTTTTTATTTTATGAAATACATCTTCTCACATACACTGCATTTCCTTGTCTTTTGGTGTAAATGACTTTCAATGCAATATAATGTTTTCCCACTCTCCATTCTGATGTGTTTCCTTCTATATCTTGCATACTTAAGTGTGTGCCATTCTACTAGTAGAGCAAATAAGGTGTGTTTTGTAAGGCTGGTTGTTTCATATAATCTCTGCAGTTTTAAGGTGCTGCCACAGGAGGGTGTGCATTATTGTGCTTGCTTCCTGGCATGAAGCACTACATACAGCTGCTACTTGGATTTGAGAGGAAGCAAAAAATAGATTTGTTAAGTAGTATTTCATTAACTTTCTTGCACACTTTTCTGAACAAACTAAAAAGCTGACTTGAGAAAAAATCAGGGACAAGTTTGATTATGTTTTTGGCCAGCTGGTTCGTGTGTAACCTCTGGGGAAAAGCTGTGATAGGCTCTGCATGTCTCTGCGCAGCCAAGGGAGAGATAACAGCCAGATGTGACTTAGCTTGGACGTGCACACCCAGCAGTGAGCTCCTCTGCACTGCACATCCAAGCTCTGCATTTCGGCTCTGTGCTGAGGACCATCTGTTTCAGGGATGCCCAGGCAGCGACTGTTTCTCTCCCTAGGAGGACAGAGGTGAAGGCTGTGGGGACCGAGGCCACCTCTTCACTGTTGGGAAGATCACTGGTATCCAGAGTTCAGGTCAGACGGGGCTGAGTCATGTTTTGCACTAGGTGTTGGTTTCTGTGCCCTGCCAGGATAAAAACTCTATCCCAGACGAACATTTTGCCCTAGTGGGAGAGTCACTGTGAAGGATGCCGAGACCCTTGGTGGTCCCCACCACACAGCAGCCAGCAAGGACCTTTCTGTTGGTTCTTGGAGCTGTCTGAGAGCAGCACAGATTGACCTGGCTCCCCAAACTCGCAAGGTAGAATTGGGGCTCCAGCACCCACCGCTTCTCTGCTTTCACTGATGCAGAAACCCATGTGGCAATGCAGGGTAGAAGAAAAGAGGGGCAACACAGCGGAGAGGTGTGACATGCAGTGTGCTGTGTAAGCGGCAGCAAGACCAAATTGGTAAGGCAGGATTTTAGTTGCATGTTATAGGAAGTACTATAGCAGCTATTCTCTCTTAAGGAATATTCTTTGGTCTTAACAGAGTGTGTGTTCTTCATTCTGTTAAAGCTGACAGCACATATACCTTTCTGCCTAGATAAGTGAACATGTTAGCCTGTATAAGGAGACTGTGATCGCTAAGATACAGTTGCACTTGTTACTAAAGTTTCTCAGCAGTTACCATTTTTCTACCCTATTAGTTTTCAGGGCTTTTTTAATAAACCCTTTTCCACAGCAAGCGGACTCTGAAGCACTGTGAGCTTTTTAATTCGGTGTTAGGAGACCCAAGGAAACTGGAGACTGAATACTTGGGGGGGGAATAATTATGTTTTTACCCAAGCCATTTTCTGCCTTGCTAAGGATGATGTGTCTACAGAGAGAAAGCTCTATTTGCACTTGACTCTTCTAAAATTGGGACTATATTGGAGGAAGATACTTTTCTCATATGGTTTCTGCAAATTATTTTAAACCCTGAAAGCGAAGAGGTCAAAACTGTCAAGTTGGATTTTTAATACCAGCAATACAAATCTATTAGAGCATCATCTAGTTGCTCTCTAAGCATATGTGTGTTTGATCTTGACAGGATTGAAAAAACATCAGCAATTCACTCCAGCTCAGTCCAGGGTAAAGAGATCAAGCACTGAAAAGAATAAGAGTGATGGAATAAAAATCTTTGCTTTTACCTGAAAAATGAGAGGTTGTCAGCACAACAGGAGAACACCTAAGGCATGTGATTAAAAGTGCCCAACAGACAATATTGCAGTTCTGGCACTTTGTAGTTTTGTCTGCCCGACTCTCTGTTTTTTGCTGGGTGAATTCCAGCTTCCTGGGTTCCTGGATGAAGAAAACCCACTTGGGCTGTGTGCCTGGAGTTCTCAAGGAGCCTTAATTAGGTATGCGACACCATTTATGTGGAATGGGAATAGAGTACCCAGTTCCACAAACTCCTTTCAGAAGTCCCTGGTTGTCTACTCTGTGAATCTTGCACTTAATGACAGACATGGGCAGGCGTAGCAGGGATACAGAGGAATGACAGTTGAAAGTGGAAGAAATATGAATAAAAGCCAGAAAGACTGACTACTCAGTCCACTGAAGACCTTCAAGGTGGTCAGGGAGCTGGAGCACACAATACAAGTGGAGAGCCCCTAAGAACCGTGTTTCTTGAAGAAAAGGCTGACAAAGCCAAGGAGGATATTATTGTTGTCTTTCCAGTGGAAAGCACAAAGGTGGAGACAGGCCATTCTCCAGGGTGCACAGGTGTTAATCAGGAGGCCACAGGTCTGAGTTGCAACACTGAAAATTCCATTTAAACATTTGGAAAATTTTCCTCACCATGAGGGTGGTCAGACATTGAAACAGAACCCGGGGACACTGAGAAGAAACTTCCAACCTCGGAGGACTACAGAACTGTACTGGACAATGCCCTGAGCAGTCTTAGCCGGTCCTGCTTTGGGCAGGGTGTTGACCTGCAGACCTCCAGAGCCCCCTTCTAACGTGTATGAGTCTATGAATCTTTATTCTAAATATCCAGAAATGTAATTCCAGCATCTGTCGCCAGAACAATTTCACCAAAATCATCCACTTCAAACATTTCAATCTGCAAGAGCATATCCCCAGAGCCACTATCTTTTCCTTCTCCTTAATCCCTCCTTCCTTTGCTGTGCCAAATACGGAAAGTCCGACAATGGTTAAGGGAGGGATATGCTGAGAGGGCTACGTGTGGTGCCAATCTGCATGATTTGTTTATGTTGAACTCATCAGCTGTCCCGTAGCTTGTACTGGGATTGGGTTCTCTTTGAGGAGGGGTCTCCCCTCCACTCTGTGTTTCAGCAGCTCCAACAGCATTGCTGTTCTGGTCTGAGCTAACACAAGCAACAGATATTTAATGAATAGGAAAAGCAAGACATGCATTCGTTTTTGTTACAATAAAGTCATCAGTTAGGGTTTGGGAACTATACGGTTAGGTAACCAGGACTGAATTATTCTTCTATAAATAACTAACTCAAGTGATAGTGCCAGGAACTGGCCAGTATGGGGTTGATAGTAGATACTCTTTGGTTATTGTGGTTCTGAAGACAATGCTTCCCAAGGATATCCATAGGACTTATATGATTTCTGGTGTTCTTTCCCTCTCTCTCAACTGCTTCTGCAAATCATCTGAATGTGGTTAGTCAGTAATTTCTTTGTGTAAGCAACTCTGTGTCCGTGGTGTTCATTAATTTCCTTGCTCTTAGTCTGCTTGCATATTTGGTTGTCTGGGTTTCCTTCCAGCCTGTGGTTAGTGTAGCTCATTCAAGATTCACTAGGCAGTTATGCATGATTTAATTGCAAATTGGATGCGTGTCTTGGATTTCTCTTCTTCAGTGCTTCAGACTACAGTTCAGCATCGTTACATGTTGACAGTGTTTGGTGAGCACATATTTGGTGTCAGATGATCTCTCTTCATTACTAAAGGACAACCGTGCAAAAACTGCGTTTGTTTGTGTGTCTAAAAAGTTCTTGCTGTCCGTACCTTCTTGGGCATTGCATTGGACGTGATGCAAGTATGTTACTGATACAGCTACTCCCAATTCTACATTTTTTTGACCTATGGGAAATGCTAACATTTTGAAAATGGTTTTTGTGCCATATTGCAAAATGGTGTATCAAGGGAGGGGAAAAAAGGGTCAAAATTTAAAATGTTCTTTTTCAATAAAACCAAATAGGTTAATTCATTTTATTTTTACATTCTAGTTTATGATAAAATAAAATGTCTGGGAATTAAAAATGAATAATTCAAAACTGATTTTGTCCAGGTGATTTTTTTCTCCTCTCACAATGAAATGTCAATGAAGTTGACACCTCCTGCAGCAAAAGTGATGTTTCAGCAAAATTATATTTATCTGATGGAAATATGTCAGTCTAGAATATTACAGTTGGTGATGTCATTTATGAAATCCATGCTCAGTTTATTTCTTGAAAGTGAAACAGAACCATTGCCTGGCACTTAGCTCTCTGGAAAGGTGAAAACAACCTTTTCTCCATCCTACATTGCAATATAGATTGCTTGGATTTAATACCCTCTGATGGACTGAACACTTAAGACAGACAACTCAACCTGCTGTGTTTTGAGCAGTCTCAAATTCTGAAGTGAGAGGAGGGTGGGTGACTTTGCAACTCACAGGTTTATGCAGTCAGTTTGCTGCCACTGGAAAAAAATTCAGTTTCCACAGACTGGAATATGTCCCCCCCATGCTTTTCCTCACAGAAATATTTAAGTTGTGCACATTGGACATACTGTAGAGTGCACCAAATGGAACCATGTCCTCCAGGGAAGTTGTCTCCTACCTTTAGTAGTAGTCCTAAGCTGAAGTTACCGGGAGTGCTAAGTGCTTCTGGACCAGATGGCTGGAAAATGTGTTTTCCTCCTCATTTGGGTTTCCAGTTTCTTATAATACAGTGTATTTTAACCTCAGTGCACCAACAGACCCTCTTTACATTGGCCATGGCTATCCGTGAAGCAGCTGCAAACTTTGTACAGAAGGAGCACCTAGTGGTCATTTGTGAAGGTGTCTGTTTAGCTGCCTGTAGAAAGAGCTCTAACTTACTGCAATATGCAATATGGATGCAATATGCAGGTGGATGTGGCAAAGTATGGGAGAGGCACAGAGGGGAGAGATATCCATCTGAGAAAACAGGGAATTTTTCTTGTCTTCCTCACACCTCCTTCCTGATTTTACTAAAGCCAAGTCTGGTGAGTTTTTGATTGAGATGGTATAATGGCTTATTGCTGTGGTGCTGCCACTGAAATTATTGCTGCTGGATATTTGAAGAGATGAAAGTGGAGTGATTTTTTTTTTTGGGGGGGGTGGGTGTTGGTTTTTTGTATTTGTTTGGTTTTTAATTGGGTGCGTATAGGCTGTGCATGGCTGTGCCTAGCACTAACCTGGATACGTGGTACTGACCGGTATTGTGTCCTGCAGAGAATTGTCTTGTACGTAGCAGTGTTCTGAGTTGTTTGAAGGAGGGATGAATATGTCTCGGGAAAGATGCATGATAGTTTGTTGTTTTACTGTATCTTGCAGATTCAACCTCTAATGATGAAGCTTCCCACCTAAATTCTTTCTTTTTGGGAGCAGAAAGAAAGGAAGAAAATGAAGAGTCTGAGCTGTTGATACATTGGGATAATCTCTTTCCATTGTATTGAACATTTCTACCTTACCTTAAGTTTTGTTTCACCAGTTCTGCTTATCATTTTCTCATTGTTGCTGATTCTCTCCCCTCTCTGCTGCCTCTCCCATGGATTTTAATGTTGAATTTTTTTCATTAATGAATAACTACTTTACACAGAGCAATGTGGGGGTTTTCCTCATAAAATATTTTAAGGGGAAAAAAACAAACTGTAAATGCTGCATGATTAAAGAGTCATAAAACATTAACTAAAAGTCAGGATTGTTGCATAGACATTTGTAATGTATGTGTATGTCTTAAATTTTTGTGTGTCTGTGGGATGTTTGCAATTGCCTCTTTTTTCCATTTGTGAAAGAAATTCTTCTTGCTGCTAAGTGGTGAAATAAAACATTGGTAAAGGCAGATTTGATGCTAACTATGCCTTCAGTCTCATGAAAATAAGCTATTTTAGAATGTTCCTGCTGGCCTATTTTGTAGCTATTTACTTTACTGGAAGTGGTGTGAATAAGCATGCTGTGGTACAGTGCTTGGGACTATAAAAATGAGTCTTGCAGTAACAGATGTTGATTAATGATGTTATTTGTAATCGTTGTTCCTGCTAGAGGGCAGTGTGTGTAAGAGAGGCGCTGCCCTGTGCTGAGTAAAGATCTGTTCTGTGCAGCTCTTGTGTCCAAGTCTTCATTTATAACACATGCTTCTCCGCTGTTGTCAGGCGGCACGTTCTGAGTAGCATGCTCAAGAGGTTCACGCAGTTTAAAAATAAAATTATATCCTGTCTCTAAGCTTGCAATCACAATGCTATGCAACCAATGAACACTTCTCTGACCTTAGTGGGTTTTTTTCCAAGTGATTTCATTTTTCTGGTCTTGTGCCAAAACCCTTTGAAATTTGTTGAAGTCTGTTCATTTGAGTGGGTTTTGGATCAGGTTTGTAAGTAGATGTCTTTCCCATCCTGTTCCATGTCAGACCAGCGTAATTGGCTTCTCTTCTCTACCATCCCTGCGACAAGTGAAACTCAGGGATTTAAGTCCAACTTCAAGAATACTTTGTAGTTTAATAGGCTGACATCATGGAGCTAACGATGGGGCTGGCACTTCTGCTTACACTGATCATTTGCAACTACTTGGCATGCATGAATAAAAGAACAATACTATTTTCTTTGTCACTGATGTCTCAACAAATAAACACCTCCAATATCTTTAAATTTTCCATTTGTTCCTGTCACTTGTGAAGTTTCTGTAATACCTTGGGGTACATAGAAGCACAGGTTTGTGATATTAAATCAGACCATTGAGCCACAAAGAATGTTATTGTGCTTTTGTGGTCCATAGCTAAAGAAGAAAGAGCTACCATGATGCTTCTATGCAATAGCACAAGTTCTGCATGTGATGAGGGTTGATTTCTTTTTGAGCTCTTGCAAGTTACAGTTCATACACCCTTCATACACACTCATGTCCTTGCATCTGAAACACAAGAACTGCTTCCCAGATTGTGCTTCCCTCAATGTGGTGTTAATCATAACCAGTGTTAATTTTAAAATTTATACAAACATTACATTGATCTTGACCTATATTTTTTAGTAAGTGTACTGTGTGTTTTTAGTCGCTAATGCATCTACACAGCGAGGATGTTACGTAAATATCTTTCTGTTGAGATGAACAGGCAAAACCAGTGAGGAATGGAGGGTGTTATTAAGGAGTTTTCTGTATGTACTCCATAAATAGAAGTATGTTGCGATCCTATTTTTGTTGGAGTATATTGTGAAATGTCCTTTGTCTTAAATGGTGTGGATCAGTAAGCTGTAGGATTTTGTTATACTTGATTGCAAGCCTGATGCTTTGATACGATAGACTTCTTTACTTTTTCTCTCTTTCTATAATTTGTAGCCTACATTGAAGATCTCACAAGATGTGTTGAACAAAGCAGAAGACTCATTATCGTGTTAACTCCAGACTATGTTCTCAGGAGAGGATGGAGTATTTTTGAGATGGAAAACAGACTCCATAACATGCTAGTCAGTGGAGAAATCAAAGTTATTTTGATTGAGTGTACTGAATTAAAAGGGAAAGCGAATTATCACGAAGTGGAATCTTTAAAGCACACCATCAAACTTCTCTCAGTGGTCAAGTGGAAAGGACCAAAAAGCAGCAAACTGAATTCTAAGTTTTGGAAGCGCCTAGTCTTTGAAATGCCAGGGAAGAAAAAGGAGGTGGTGTCTCGGCATCAGGTCCTGGATTCTGCAGAGCAGGGCCTTTTTGGAGACCTCCAGACTGTACCTTCTCTTGCCGTCACAGGCACTTCTGCCACGTTGGTAGAATCGCAGGCTGATTTAACTGATTACCATCAAGCAGATTCTGTGCAAATGAGGCACTATTGTAGAGGATACGAATATGACGTGTCAGCAGCAACATTGCCGATAGCTTCCATAAGCAACCATCACACATACTGTAACATACCCTTGACACTACTAAATGGACAGCTACCTCTTAACAATACCGTGAAGGATCCCCAAGAGTTTCACAGGAACAATCCATTGCTACCTTTATCAGCGAAGGAGCTTAGCTTCACCAGTGATATTTGGTAGTGAAGATCAGGACTCTTTTGAGATGCTTCATGACCGCCGTGAAGACACATTTTTAAAGAACTTTGCCCTAACCCCATGGGGTGAGAAAACATATTCGAAGCAGCGGCACACTTGTTTGCTTTTCTACTTGAACATTTTTGTTTACGTTTACAAATTATTGACAAAGGGGGCATTCTTTTGTAACTCAGTAATGTCCTTCCTATCTTTTAATGTACAGTTTTATTGCTTCTTTAAAAAGGAGGGGGAATAGAAAAAAAAAAAAGTCCCATCATTTTACAGTAGGTTTACAATCTGGGATGGATAAAAGGTCACTGTATATGATCTCCAACACCCATACATATTTAAGTAATAGTATTTGAAATACATGGAAGTTGGGTTTTTCATATAGACTTCAGTACAGTTTGAAATTCTAATCATGCTACAAAAATGATTATCTGCTGCACAGACCACGAGGGGTGAATCATTCTCAAAAGGAAGGAGGAGGAAACCTTCCCTGTAACATTGTCTTGCGAATACATTTTAGAAGATGACCAGCTGAAGCAATGCAGATGAAGCTTGTTCAATAAAGTGCATAGTAACAGTTGCTGCAGAATAAATCACCTGCTCCCGACAGCATCTCTTCATTTTATTACCGAGGCATGTTGTATTTCATAGTCAAAGGTTAGAAATGTGGTTTTACTAACTTACTAGAATATCGGAAGATATTTAGGAGGAATTTAAACAGTTTTTCTGTCAATTATAGATTATTTCACAATTTTTTGCAGATTTTTAATAATATTTTTTAAACAGGTTTAAGTATGAATTTGTCTGTCTGTCAGTTAAGTCATTAATTTGAAATTTCTTAAGATCTGTTAAGCTCTTTTAAGATTTGTAGTGAAGGCAGTGTAATTTTACATAGGATTTTTTTTCCAAAATCAGTAATTACAATTTGAAATTAACCTTTTTCTGAGAACATCAGCAATAGAAAATAATTACTACAGCAATATTCAGAGATTAAGTGCTAAATTATTCAGGTTTACTAATACTCTGACTTCAATTGCAGTGATAATCACCTGAGACAGTTCTCTCTCTGTTTATCTACCTGTCAGTTTATGTACCTTTTAAATATGGCTGAAGCAGGACTATTTCTGCTTTCTGTGCAACTAGTGAAAAGTGGTATTTTTAAGCAGCTGGTAAGGTCTTGCATTTCTTACTTATGAGAGTGATCCCATCAGTCAAATAAGATACTGTCATTTATCTTTCATGGAAAGCATTCTTACTGCTTGTGGCTGAGAAGTGTTATACAGGTACTCGGGTACTCGGCATCAGGCATTACTACTCAGTGAGTTAAATTTTCTTTGAACCAGATTGTTTTGGGGAGATTTCCATACTCAGTTGATTAAGGATTGCAGAGTCAGACCACGGAGACAACAGTATTCAAGGGAAAAGCTCTAAGTAATGAAGGCAGAAGCCAGTTTTGCAGGTTTTGGCATGGCTTTAATGAAAACACAGTAGACATGGGAGTTTTGTCTCAATAAGATCTGCTGGTGCAAGTTCCCAAAAAATATTTTTATGGCAGGCAACCTTGCCTGTATTTCAGTATGTTTTTAGCTTTGTTCTCTTTGATTGCATGAATAAGTTAGCACTCTGCACTCAGCTGCCTGTGGTTTCATCAGCAAACAAGTTCAGTAAATCCTTGACATTTTGCAGTGGTTCCTAAATTGTACCCTACAGTCAAATGGAAACAAACACTGACCTAAGACTTAAAAGTATCCAGAATTGGCCCAAAGGCCATGAGAATGATCTCAAATGTGCAATAATTCATAGAGGTCGGTATTTTTCCATTGCTTCTTTCCCCAGTTCTTTATTCTGTGCCCTCTTACAGTTATTGTCTGTAAGATTGTCACTAGGTTCTAAATAAGACATGCTTCTCTTGTTTTTCCTTGTTTGCATTTGACACTAACACTGAAAATGGAAATCTAGAAAAGATATTAATTTATTACACAGCATAGGACTACAACTTGCTCTTTTGTGAAATTAAGTTCTGAACATATAGGTGTTTAATATACGTATTTTTCTACTGAGAAAGAAAGTGATTTTACCCCCATTATAAATATATGTATTTCAACCTCCTCCCAGAAATTTACAAAATTTGCACTGTTTTATAAGTGTTACAGACTGTGTTTACACTGGTTATGTTCTTTAATGCAAAGTGTAATTTAAACAAAGGGAAAAAAAAAAACTAAAAGAAAACCCTGCATGAAGAGCTGCATATGTTTAAATGAAAAGCTGTACTTTTCATTATTTTCCTTTCCACGTTACTCTAGAATCTGGTTAATTCACATAGAATGCTCAGTGAGATTTTAAACCTACTAGCTCTGTATTAAGCATGTAAACTCCAAAAAAAAAAAAAAGAAAACAAAAACCATATGCAGGCTGGTCTGCTTCTTTTATTTACAGTGACTAAATATGGGTAGCAAATTCCTTTACCTGATGATAATGTTCCTTAGAGCAGTAGCTATTCAAAAGCAAAACGCAATCATGTTTGCATTGAGGTTACATGAAAAGAACAGTTTTTCTGTCATTTGCAAAAGCACATTGTGTGTCTGTGTATCGATATCTTTTAGTTATAGATGACAAGTCACAATCTGCTTTAAGATTCCCAAGTGTTTATTGAGTACTACAACAATATATACATGAATTGGAACCGCCTGTACCCTCTGCTTTTAGTACGGGGATGGGGACCTGAGCTCAGGAAGCCTCTCGTTGACTGAGGTTCATGTAATACCAGTGTGACATTCTCAAGGCCAAGTGTTTCCTTAAGTAGCACTTAAAGGTCTGGAAAAATACTGTCAAACAGTGAAATCCATCCATCGGTGGGACTTGCGTGGCACAGAGACTGATCGGGAGCTTGTCCCACTGCGATAATCACCTCTGTAGCAACCCTCCAGTGGGGTCCCTCGGGGCGGTGGTGACAGCTGGATTAGAGCCACGGTGGCAAAAATGTTCTGTCTCATTCATGTGAACTTCATTAGCTGAACTAGAAGGGCATAAGGGCATTTAGCGTTCCTCTGTCCCACCAAAGCTGGATTTCTCGGGGAAGAGGCCAGGGTGCTACCCTTGACAATGCTTTGTGCTGCATCTCACTTGGGTGCTTGTGCAGCCCTCACCACCCCCAGCTTTTAGGGCTGGGCCTTCCCCAGAGCCAAAATCACCAGCAGCAAACATCCTTACTGCAAGCACGTGGGGCTTCTGTTGTGGGGCACGTTCATTTTAAAGATGGTTTATTACAATGTTTGGAAACTACTGTTTGTATACTTACCTTTGTGTGTGATGTGCTTCAGAAGCAATTATGCTTTGAAGGTTGTACATAAAATGAGTAGAAACTGGAAACCTGTTCAGTCTCTACATAATCTGTGTTCCTAAAGAAAGTTCAGAGAGAAAACAGGGTAATTTTAACTCAAGTAACAAAGTAGGGTGAATATTGAGAGTTGTTGGGGGCTGTGTTCTGGACCGGTTTTTTAATAATTAATACGCCTTTCTGTAGCCAGTGGATGAGAAATCTGTATATTCTGCCTACAGGTCTGCTCCAAAGCCCATTCAGGTCAACCGAGAGTTCCATCAAATTCAGCAAACTTTGGATAAGGCCGTAAAACCTTAGGTTTACTGTGTATAGAGGAATTAAAAAAGACAAAAGGAAGAGAAAGAAGTCAAGAGACTAATAAGTATTTGTTTATTTAATCTGCCTAAAATCAAGTTTATTTTTGTTTCTGTTTGGTGCGGATATGCTCCAGGACTGTCCAGCCTTGGGAAAGGAATTTTGTTCATTCTTTGTTATAAACAAGATAAGGACTTGGGAATAAATAACAAATACTTGTAGGGAAGAAAAAAAAAAAACCCTGCATGATTTTTAAGGGCTTCTACTCTGCTCTCAGTAGCTCTTTGATTCAACAGGCTTTTTTGTTCATCCAAATGTATAAGCACATACTTAAATTCCCCTTAATTCAGTGAAAAATACTTTACTGAGCAGGGGCCTGGACGAGTAGTTCAGTGCCAGAAATCACAGCATTTAGCAGCCTTTAGAATTGTGCCCTTATGGAGATCCTCTGGGCAGCTTTTCCGATTTTGGTCTCTGAACGGATGCGAGTGGATGCGGCAGAACAGCTGTCGGGTCTCACAGTTACAAGAGAGAAAGTCTTTGGTGCTTGTTAGCCTGGCAGGGACATCTCAGTGGTAGATGAGAGAACAATGGCTTTTTTTCATTGTGTCCCAATTGGGCAACTGGGAGCTTACCCCATGGGCAGTTGCCATGGGACGGCTTGGTTAGAAATACTATGTGCAAGAAACCTCTACCTCCATGCAGCATTTTGTCCGTCTGCTCTTGTGCGCCCTTCTTCTTTTGGGGACCCTTCAGGTTCATGCTGGGGCTGTAAAGTTACTGAGTTACTGGTACATTAAGAAATAAGGAGAGAGCATGAAGAAGAGAGAGGAAGAAGAGAGCAGTCAGAGTCCTGGGGTTTTCCAGGAAGAAACACCGATTCAGTATAGTACAATGACAGCTCTTGCATGAATGCATCATGTTTGTCCACAATGCAATGGATGCTGAGTGAAGTTCCCAAGAAAAAAATACTAAATTTCAGTTTCTGTTGGATGGGAAACTTTCTTGCTTTCTTCCATAGGGAAAAAAAAAAGCTGCTGCTTTATGTTTGTGAAAATTCCCTACAAAGGAAAAACACTTTATGCTGGTCCTGTGGGTTTGAAACTTGCACGGAATGCCAGAAGCGTTATAGATCACCTCCAGTGAGGGGGGTGAGGTGACTGGTTTCTGCACTGCAGTGGATCCCATCACTGGAGAGTCCATCTTCTGGCTCCAGTACTTCAGCAAACCGAGCTGCTCGCTTTTGCCATTGCCCCGTTCTACCAGATGTACGTTTCCAATAAGCGTGGCCCGGAGTCAGAGGGACAGTGGGTACCAAGCATTGCTGTGGAGGACTGTGCCGGTAGCAGTTCTGCAGGTCTTACCACGTGGAGTGTCTGGGTGCTGTATCAGGTACCATCGGTACCATCCCCTCTTGCAGTCTGCTGAGCAGCGCAATTGCAGCCAGAGCCTGTTTTTCCAAAGCAATTAAGCCACACAGGAGTCAGATGTCATCAAAAGTCCATGGGAATTAGTCCTGGTCCTCAGTTCCTGTGTTACCAACATTAGATAGTTCGGACTGTGAGAATTAATGACTGGTCCGAGCAGCAGAGCTGGAAGAGCCGCACCAAAGCAGCAGTGAGTCAACAGGCCCTTCCCCACAGAGGTCAGGAGGAAAACAGGTACCTGAACTTTACAGTGATGTTCATTTAATCTAACATTGGTCTGTTTGCTTATAAAATTATTAAAAAGGCATTAAAGTACCGTCCTCCGTGGTCTTGAAAGTATTTAAGGTTTTGAAATTTCATAAATAACAGTGACTGAAACAGTTCTATTTTGGCACTAGTTAGCCCAGCAAATGTTAAAAAAATACAGGATTTTGGAAGGAGGAAAGCAATATCTGAAAATTGAAAGTAGTGATAAGTCACATTCTTGCAAACACAAAGAGCAATGTTCTGAAATGTACTTTGCTTCCCTAAAGAAAGGACTTGAAGTGTTTGGCATGGTGATGGAAGGACAGCTTTGCAGTGCTTACCGCCAGAAGCCAAATGCCACTGGAGAAATTCAGAGGTTAATCAGGCTGTTCCAAAGAGGTATAAAACAATGTCTAAACCAAAGAAACATAAAATAAAAGTTACTGAGTTTTGCCAGGATATTTGTTGTTTAAATACAAAACAGTAGCGGTGCCAATAGAAGCAGAACATGACCTGTCAGCATTTTCTCTGCATTGCAATATCATTGTGCAGCTACAGACCAAGCAGGAAAATAAATAAATAAATATAATAATACAAATACAGTTTTGTCAAGCTGAGCCAGATTCTCACAGTAGGTATTCCATAAACAACTCCCCTAATTCATTTTGATAGAGCATAATTGGCTTTACAAGGTTTTAAGAGTTCTCTTCTCTTCAGGACAAACACAAAGAGAAAACAATGTAACTTATACTAGATGAGTTTTCCAATTTCTTTAAAGACTGTAAAATAATTCTTTTGTACACAGCAGTGGGTGGTAAGTGTTTTCCTGGCTGCACGTTCCCACTATGGGCATGCAAAGTGGTGTGCTGGAGCGAGAGCCCCAGCAGCCAGTGTGGAACCCATCGCAGCCAGTGGACCAGCGGGGGACACGTTTGAGCACAGAGGGGTAGCCACGGTGCTCAGGCCTGACGGGGTGGGCTCGTGTTCTCTGGGCAATGCCTAGACAACACAGCAGCAGGGGTTCACAAAATCTCTGGTGCCCTTTTTTAATGGAGAAACGTAGGCAAGCCAAGGTGGAAATGAAAATTGTCAAAGAAAGAATTATGTGCCTGATTTCTTTCTAAATCCAAATTATTTGGGATTCAGAGCATGCCCTGGGATTTATGATGTGCAGGAGAGAATTAGTGATTCTCTTGTAGAGAGCACAAGGGGCTTTGCTTTTACTACCAAGACATATTTTCATGAGAATTCCAGACCCTGATAAGGCCTAGCTTTAATGTAAATTAGACTCTTATGAGGTGACTCAAGAAAAGAAGGTCCAATGAGATGTGAAGAAGCTTTTAAAGTACAATATATTCTAATCAGTGTGTGTATGTGGCTTAAAGGTCACTTCTGCGAGCACCTAAAAGGGATCATTTAAATTTAGTCCCCAAATAACATTAGAGAGTCCATACTCTGTGTAGACTGTGCACAGAAAATGAACATCTATTCCACAAATTATAACAACCTTTAAAACCCATAACAGCTCTTTGATTAAAGGATATCAAAGGCTTTATGATCATGAAACAATTAATCTAGCACCTAACTCCACCAGGAAAATGTTTTTATCCTTCCTTTAGCAAATGAAAAACAGGGTTAGGATCCATTTTGCCCAAGATCCTATGAAAAACCGAAGTCAGAGCTGGGGCTATGCCCCCAGTCCGCAGCTCTGACCAGTAGATAATGCTACCTGGACCAGACTGGCAGCTTCACAGTGCATTGCCTCGGCCTGGCTCTGTGGCCACAGCATCTCCCGACCAACAGAAAATGATTGTTCCAGTCTGCAGGGGACAACCTCTGAATGTCCCCTTTGTGGCTTGTGCCGTGGCTGTTTTGGGGGACCTGGGAGAGCTCTCCAGAGCAAATCCCTGTGGGACCAGCAGCTCACTGCAGGGAGGTGAAAAGACAAGCTAATCATCGGCAGTGAAGTGACTGTGGAAGAACACAGACTGACAAGATGAGATGACAGGAAATCTCTGTGCTGTAGCAAATTATTGGCAAAAGGAGACAGCGGCGGAAAAAATTGGACTGACAGATAATTTGTACCTAACAACCAGCCTGAACTCAGATCAGAGCTCTGGCTCTTATACTGCCAAACTTGGGGAAAATCTGAACAAAGTTCAAACTTCATTGCTAACACCCATCAACATAATGAACAGAGTAAGCATCTGTGATGTGACAGCACCAGTCTGCGAGGGAAGCTCCAATCCAGGACCAGAAGTTTTCAGTTACCCTTCTGTACAATCCCTCCTTGCGAAATGCCTAGACCGCCGTAGGTATAGGTATAACCTAGGACACAGACGGTTCAAGGCAGGCCCTTTATTGTGGAACAAAAGAGAGGAGCCTGAAACAGCAAAATAAAGGAGGATGTACATGAACTTGGTTGACCTGGCTTGTCCTTGGCAGACTCCCCAGCTGTGAAATACAAGCATGAATGCATAAGCATAAGAATGGCGTGGCAGAGGCAAAGGCAGTTGAGCTGGGTGAGTGTATCCAGGAGGTGCTACAGGGCAGAGATTTGAGGTAGACAGGAGCAGGAGCTAAGTGTGTGAGAGGCTGGAGCCCACCACCATCTGCCTAGAAGGCATGTCTGTGCTGCCGGCTGGTGGTGCATGGGCACTGCTTGAACCCAGTGGCTTCAGCATCTCTTGGTCACTGCAGCCTGCTCTGAGGTCCATGAGAGGGTTTCCAAAACTATTAATGTTACCCAATTCCTGAGCTCCCTAGCGTCCAAAGAAAGGTAAATCCTATCCAAACGGCTCTGTTCCCAGGAAACAGGCTAATATGAGGCTAATACAGGAAACAGGAACAGTAGTCATTAATTCAGCAATCTGTTTTAAATCCCTTTCTTAAACCATTAACTGTATCGTAGTAAAAACTTGTCTGATGTCCCCGGAGAGGGTATAGAAATAGCATTGCCTGTAGCAGAGAGTGTTTTATGTGCAGGGTAGAGCTGGTCACTGTCATACAGATTAAACGGGAGAGGAGGCCTTAGGTGGCCATTTGCAAGGTCTGGGTACCACTTGTGAGGTCTGAGCACTGCTGTCCATGGGAGGAGGAGGAGAGGGCCCGCATCTGCAGGGCAGCAGTGGAAATCTCCAACACTGCACCACCGGCACCGGGACGGAGAGCTGGAGCAGCGCAGCCCCACGGCAGCCGAGCATCGCGGCGTCACGGCCACAGTCAGCAAAATAGAGGCAGCCCATGACAAGGGCTTCTCTTGCAAAATACAGCCATGCAACCTTTGAGCTGCTAATCATTTTTCCTTTTTGGCAGCCAAACAAATGTTACGAAAGAGTAATTCTCAGCATCCATTGTACCCTGAGGGTTAACAAACATGTGTAAGGAGAGCTCCAGATAGAGAGCTGGCAGCCTCTGCTTCTCCTTTAGTGTGTGGGGAACTCTGCTGAGACTCAAGGGACGATGGGAGTTGTCTTTTTCTTTTCTTTTTTTTGAGAAATAAGGTCACAGATATTGTCAGAGGACCGTGTGGAGCAATTATAGCGAAAGCACAGAAACTTGTTAGAGAAAATTCCTGATTTGAGAAGCCTGATTCTTGTTGTTTTACAGTACGACTGTAAAGCACAAACTCTCCCCAAGAGCCAGGGGAATGTGCAGTGGTTTGTGTAGGGTGGTAACAGAAATTGGGGTGAGAGTGGGCAGAAGAGCAGAAACCAGCATGTCCACCTGAGGTGGCTGACACTAATCTCACAGGGGGCCTTACAGGGACGGAACTGGCAGCCTCCATACAACGGGGAAACACAGCGCCCATCACGGGCTGGCTGCCCAAAGCTGCTGCCATCCCATGGTGACACTAATTGCTGCTGTTGGGGACAGGCCCGGACCTCTCCTTTGGCAGCCTTTTCCCTTCACTTGGCAGAGGCTGAGGCTAGAGTGAGCCCAAAGACCCAATGATGGTTGGGTGTTGGCAGGGCAGGGTGCAGTGTTCAAGGGGTGGCATGGGGACACCTGTCTGGGGCCAGCATCCAGGGCACAGGGGTTAAAGTACTGTCCCTTCCTCGGCAGAAGATGCATTAGCATTTGGATACACATGTCCACCAGGCCTCCCTGGCCCCAAAACCTCACCAAAGTGTCTCATTTCTAACGCTTACTCTCCCTGGGGCAGCAAACACCACAGGAATAGCACCAGGGGCAAAGCCACAATGTCAGGGTGAAACTAAATTATCACCAGGTAACCTAGCCTGGACCAGTTTAACTTGTAGCAAGTTATTAGCTTCTAATAGTGCTTAAAAACGGTGATGCAGGAGCTGTGTTTTCACACAGTAGCTGAAGCCAAACAAGCTCCGATAGCCATCAGGCTCAGCGTGTCCCTGTGGCTTTGCCGGGCACCACTGGGGATGAGCCCTCCCCCTGGGCTGACCTCCCTCGCCCCAGCCCGCTCTGCTTTTCCCCAGGTTTACCAAGTGCTGGGGTACCAGTGCTGACCCTTTGGCCACCAGGCACAGACACGGCACCGTTCCCCCGGTGATTTCATGTTTAACCCCTCCTTTGCGCTGAGCCCTGCGAGACGGTTCCCTGGCCGTGGGAAGGGAAAGGCTCCTTACCGGCAGCTTGAAATGCAGCGCTGGGGCAGCGTGGCCCACTGTAACATCTAGAAATTACTTTTTATGGTACTTGGCTAATTCAGGACCTTACCAGACAACACCAAGAAACCCGGTGAAGGCTCTAATGATGCCACGACCAGACCCTAGGCTGCAGGCTGGGCAGTTTTCATAGAAAATTAATTCAGTGTACGTGTGAGCGGTAAGCCACTGACACTGAGCTTTGTTAGAACAGAGCAATATTTCTTTAACTTTTCTGTCTTTCCTACAGGCTGTGGAGGAAGTGACTAACTCCTGAGCAGGCAGTCATGGACCTGGTGAGAGATTTCAGGTGTGTGTTGGAAGGTAAAAATGTTCTGGTGCCCTGCCTAGCCTTGGTGATATTAGTCAATCATAAGTCATAGCGCTATGCCTAGGACAGACTTCCCCAGGGAAATCACAGACAGACTGCTAATTTGGAGGGAGGAAGCAGGGGAGGATTTTTTACACTAAGTTGATAAAATAAAGGTCTCCAGCTGAGATATCCATTTGGGGAGATGAATGATAATTTGCCAGAACAGGGGACAACCGAAATTAATAATGATATTCTGCTGTAATTTGTACTACTCAAAAGCCAGAGTCAAATCAGTGTAGCCACTGGGGATCTGTACCTGATTTCTCTGAATGAGAATTTTTTCCATTAATCTGAGCGGCTTAAAAGGAGCTGAGCGTTTGGCTTCGGTTGCTCCAACAGCTTCTACCAAGGACAAAAAAAGACCCATGAGTTACAGGGTCTGTGTTTTTGTAACTAGACTAGTTAATGCGGTGTGGCTGGGCAGAACTTGTGACTTCTTCTAACGTGGAGGGGAGTTACTAGCCATGTTTTCAGCTTCCCATCTGAAGTACAAACCCATATCCCCTTGCCCCCGAGTTTTACGTGGGTAAGACATCCAGTACTGCAGCAAATTTTAAGAGCTGGGCTGAAACCACGCTCCCCACTCACACCAACCAAACCTTCCCACTCAGCTGTACAGTAAAAGACCACAAAAGTTGCAGCATAATGCTGGCACGGCTCGGAGGCCAGAATTGTCTCTCCTGACCCTAAATGGCAATCGGGTTTTGGCTCGATTCAGCTAAAATTCAGTTACCTTTCCCCTGCCTGCACCTCCGCGAAGGGGCTCAGCACATCTCCAGCGCAGAGTCGCCCTGGGGGCTGGCCCTGGGCAGCCCTCCCTGCCTCATCTGCATTCCTGTCTCATCAGCTGGGAAAGCAAAACTGCAGGAAATGCTCTCAAAAGGTTAAAAAGAAAAATGTGAGAGAAATGCTGGCAAGTAAGGATCAGTGCTGGAAGCGTTCTAAGTATCAGTTTGAGCTTGGACATGTGGAAAAAATAATAGTCGTGAAAGGACTTGTAGGCCAGGCCCTCCCAATCTAGATGAAGAATAAACAATAGAAAGGGACACAGCAAAGAGAAAAAAGATAGATAAATTCTGATTATCCTCCCAGCAGTTGTAACATGGAAATTAGGACAGAATAACAGGCATTTAATGCCAGCATCTGCATTGGAAAAGTGGAGGTGGCCACAAAGGGGATTAAATATGACTGTAAAAATGGCGAGCATCAGTATGGGAGAACCATCCAAATAAGCCTTTTGGCTTATTTGAAAGGGAATGGGGATACACAACACCGACCTTTGCTACATTATTCACAGAAATGTCAAGAGAAAAACACAAATCCATACAGCCACACAACAGCAAAGCAAATTGTTATCTGGCTGGGCAAGAAGACGTGTCTGGACAAGAAAAAAACCAATTGATCTCTGTGGGATAACCCAGGTCCAGCAAAAAGAACAAAAGGGTTCAAGCACTGCAGAGCTAAACTGAACATTTTTCTGGTTTTTGTTTGGTGTTTTTTTTTTTTTAATTAAAGAAAAGAAACACCTAGGGAAAAAAAAAAAAAAGGAAGTGCTATTTCTGCTTCAAAGCAAGAGCTGGTGTAAAGCGTGCAGCTCCGAAGAGGTGTGCGAGTACCCACAGCGTGTACGTGTCTACTCACAGCCACCACAAGGAACATCTCTGGATTTAGAGAGCAGATTAAAGAAGAGAAGATGCACAGAGCGAGGGTGTTCATCTGTGCCGGGGGGCGTCCGGGTGTCCGCAGCCGGCCGGGATGGGGAGCACCCGTTGATGCACCCCGAGTGGCTCAGCACAGCCAGGGGCAAGGCCAAAGGGGGACAGTCCCAGACTGGCTAAAACCACAAAATAACTTGTCATTGCTGTCCCCTGTCCCCTTGCCACATCGCAATCTGCTGTGCCACTACCTGTCCCTGCAGGGGCTCATCCCCGGGGGGGGTCGGGAGCACACGGAGCATCGGAACGGGCTGCTTGCCAGTGCTCTGCTCCCAAATGTGAGCGGGTGAAGAAGGTGGCTCTGGCCGGGACCGTGCAGGGAGCAGCTTGCCACACACGTGGCCCTGGGAGCCGTGGTGGTGGCTGGAGGAAGAAGTGGACAGCCCGTGGCACAGGACGGGTTCTGCACGGGGGTGTGCAGCTCCCCATGGGCACGGGTTTCTGAGTGAGAACAGTGCAGAGCATGGCACGGCTGGGGGCTGGGAGGGCTTAGGGCCATACTGGTCTGGTGGGTGGGTGTGGGCACCAGCCTCCTGCACAGGGCAGGCAGCGTGCAGGAGCTGCGCGCTCACACGGAGGAGGAGAAGCCATCTGGCAAGGGCTGTCCTCCGAGGTACGGCTGGGGAGCCCTAAAGCTAATGGAGTGGAAAAGTTTGGAGGAAGTGTGACGGAGCAGGGTGGAGGATGTTGCTGTGTGAGGCCACGACTCCTCTTGTGGGGCAGCAGGAGGGCATGCCGCAAAATGCAAGGGATAGCTGCAATTGCTGTAGGTCCCCGAGTTGTACAAAGACACCCCCGCTACGTCCCTGCAAGGAAGGGGCCCATGTAAAGTTTTTGTCAGAGGCAGAATGTCAAATCACTGCAAACCAGCCACACTTGTGTTCAGCTTCTCCACCAGCCATGATTGGTGGCAGCTGGGTCCCTGCCTGACGAGGGGAGTTCAGCTTCAGGCAGGTGGTGGGTATTACGTTCTTACTCCTGGGGCGCGAAACAGTGGGTGAGAGCTGCTGGCTACGGGGTGAGGGGTGTATGGCCTGGGCTGGCAGGTACAGTTATGCTGGAAATGCTTCAGTGGGAGCTGTGTGGCTTTGGGCAACTTTGAATCAAAGGCAAGGTGAGTTTTTGGAATACCACCTGCATTTGCAGGAAACGCTGGTGTTTACAGGGAGGGAGGAACGGCTGAGATGCCTCCTGCTTTTGTGGGGGATTCAGGCTGGGAAGTTTCGTGGTTGGACCTGTTGGTGAGTTGGGTTCAGGTGATGAATGGCACAAGGGGCCTTACTGGGGCAAGGCTCATCTTGGAAAGGCCATGCAAAGATCCAGCACCATCAAATGTGCTTTAGGGTCCAGGGGCTCTTACCCCAGTGCCGTGTCCTCCTTGGGTTTGTCTAACACAGAGGTTGCTACCTGGGTGCTGAGCAGGCAGAGCTGTTGGAGGGGGCGTTTTCTGGGATGACTTGTCACTGGTTTAGAAGAAACGAGAGATGGTGACTTGTAACCGAGCAACAGCAGCAGCAGATCCAGAGCAATGGAGCAGGTCTGTCTGTCCTGTAATGCTTGTGTAAATGTTCCTTTTTACGCATAAGCACATGACTGACCTCAAGTGAGTGGGCAAACTGTATTTTTACTGCTATAAAATGACGCGGAGTTTACTGACAAAAGCAGATTGGGCAGCTGGTGGGGATTTTTAATCACAGAGAAGATTCAGTGGTCTCTGAATGTTAATCCACAGCTGCTCACAGAATCATGTTGTCACAGCAGCATGTGGCTTTTCCTGTGCAGGAGTTAAGAACTATTTTAACACAGCATAGTGGTGTATGAACATAATGATGTATTAACTGACTTTAAAAGGGTGCCTATGAAAATTACAGCATTTAGGAGATACGCAGTAATTTTATTTATGTATATATAATGCAAATCTATATACTTTATATATAACTACGTCTAGCTGTGTGGGATATATCCTAAGGAAACAAAAGGGTCTGGTGATAGATTCACATAAAACTTTATGACGTGGTTTTCTGGCTTTCAAGATATTGCTGATCCTGCCTATTTTAAAAAAACAAAACAAACAAAAAAAAACCCCACCACAACACAAAAAAGCCCAAAACAGCACTTCAGAGACTTGGTTGTAAGCTTTTGTATTCAAATATCAAGTGATTGTTCTCCGTCTTTTAGTGTTAACTAATCCAAAGGAAAAGGACAGGAAGGGTAGATAAGGCATTAGGATGGGACGCGAGGGGGTGAGTTAAGTCTGTCTGCGCTACCACGGCGGATGGGTTAATGCAGATAATAGCTGGTTTACTCCTGCTCTTACCGTGTGGAGTTTATGAGCTTGTGGGCCATCTATTACTTTGTAACCTAGAACTGGGGCTTCTGGAAAGCAAAGAATTAGAAGTGGAGTTGGCTTTTTCCAAACCTTAAGAATTTCCTTGTAGAAATGAGGCCACGGGAGTGCAGCCCTCCACCCCCTCCCCGATTTGGTCCGCAGGGGATTCCAGACTCACTGACTGCTTGGGATTGCTTGCCCCGTGACCTCATAAGATGCTCAGGTCTCTGCTAGATGAAATCAGCTTTCGCCCTTTAAAGCAATGTAAGCATGCAAACTGCTCGGAGAAGGTACGAGAGCTCAAGGACTTAAAGATGCTTAATTGGTTTATGGAGCTAAACTCCTTAAAGAACTTAAGCTGCTGTGAAAAGGGAAGCTGGTTTAAATCCCCAATTCTCCCTGCTGGAAGGCTAAGCTTCAGCGTGCTATAGGGTGCCAGTTCTGGGCTTGGCTGTGGCTCGGCTACTGAAAAGCAGCCAGGCAGACCTCCGGAAGGGATGGATTTGCCGGGTGGCACAGCAACTGCTACGGTCAGGACATCTTGTCCACCTGCTACTTTGGACTCGTGAAACGGTCTGAGAGGCTGCTGAAAGCAGCTGTAATTTGGGGAGGTCTGAGCACTCTTTCACTTACCCTAGGAACCAGAAAATGGGTGACCAGTGAGAAATGGAAACCAACATGTCTGTAAACATGTGGTGCCTTTGTTTCTGCTTTGTTGGGGGTTTGGAGTTTTTTTAATTGTCTGGTTTCTGCTTCAGCTACTGGCTCTCATTATGTCTTTTGTGATTAAAATGCCCACTCTTTTCTCCTTAGGAGTAAAAATAAAGTCACTTCTCTTTTTAATAAGGTAAGAGCTATAGCTATTTAAGGCAGGCATAGTAAGCCATTTTGTCTTTGGTTGTTAACTTTTGTGCCACTTCCTTGCACTGAATCCAAGTCTTCATTTCTGTTCTGCACATTATTAAAAAGACGCTGGAGCTGCTGTTCCAGCATCCATCTCAGCAAAGCCTTGTGGGAGGCAAAGTTCCTTCCCGAGTCTGTCTTCTCTGCTTATGCAGCCGTGATCCCATCAGCCCTTTTGCCACAGGGCTGCACCGAGGTGTTCCCACAGGTTTGCTCTCTTCGATGCAGCGTCTGAGTGCCTGTGGAATCCAGAGTGTCCAGGCTGTGCTAGGCGAAGCTGGGCCAGCGTGGGCAGGAGGGTCTGTGCCACAGCCCTTCTGCCCCACCACACACACCTGGGCTTGTGTGTAACCCGGTACGGTGATGCTGTTGAGATGAGTGTTGTTTAAATGGGTTTAGGTTGCTGAGCCCTACGTGCTATATAGTGCCACTTGCCACACTGCCTCTTGGTGCCCTCTCTGAACTAAGTAGCGATTACTTGGTATTTGTTTCCAGGTCATCAGTATAAACAGTGAATGCACCCTGTCCCAGACCTACGAAAACACATTCCTTGCCCATGAAACTTCCATGACTGACTATCAGTGAATCACTGACTGGTGGCTGTACAGAGGCTTCCCAGTCTTCCCAAGCCGCTAAACAACTTGTCAAATCTAATTTTTAAAATCTCAGGTGACAGCTGTGCTGTGCAGCAGCACCATCAGGGCGAGTGCCCCTACCTGCTGCCTTCCCAGACGGACTGTGAAGTGCTGGGAGAGCTCTGAGAGCCCCTCCGGAGAGCCGTGTGGCTGGTACAGCCCCAGCAGGGTGTCGCAGACAAAATTGAAACTTGGCTGGAAGTTATATGCTGGTTATTAATATACAAAGATAGAGAACGTTTAGATAGGACTGGCACGGATATACAGGAAAAGGCATAGATGTATTCATGAGTTAGTGTTGGAAGAGGATTCTGTTGCTCAAGGCTCAAATGAGCTTCCCCTTGCCTTCCCCTTCCAGCAATCACACACACACACACACACACACACGCACGCATTAGGCAACATCCCAAAGACGGGATAGATTTCCCTTGAGGAAAAGAGGAGGATTTAAAAGGCTCAGGCACTGCGCTGGGGCATCCAAGTGTGTTTGAAATGATCAAAGTTGATAAACTACTGGGATGAAAAGCAACTTGGAACTAAATAGAAATTGGAGTGAGAATAGAGGAGGATTCCCTGAAGATGCTTAACAAGTCACCGAGGGCAGGTTTTGTTCCAGAGGGATGTGCTGGGGGCTCATAAATTACAGATCCTCTTTTGCCTTTTTTTTTCCCTCCTCTAAGAAAAGGAGAAGCAGGGAGCCTGGGAACTGCAGATATGTAACTGGGACTTGAGCAATAAGGTAGGCTTTTTCTGTAGCTGAAGACAAGGTTAAAATTGTGTAATTTTGTGAGGCACAGGTTATGCTTGCAACACAACTGAAGAAATCTGTTTAATTTACTGAGAATGCATCAAACTGACACATGACATTGAAAAGGTTAAAAAGGTATGAGAAAGTTGACTTAATTTTTTTTTAAAATATGTTGAAATGTGTCCCCACTTTTTTTTTCTTTGCTGAGGAGAAGAGGGAGACAAAAAACCCAACAAAAAACCCCAAACAACACCCTGCCCCCAAAACTCCACACCCAAGACTTTTATCTGACAATTCCTCTAAACCAAGGGTGATTCAGATACCAGTTCCTTTTTAGCTAACCACCAAACTTCAGTGGTTTGGATAAAAGGGAACCGTCGTCTGAGTCATCCAAAGTTAGCATTTGATTGGCAACACCAAAACCATGCCTGTAAGATTTTAGAAAAGTAAAAAAAAAAGCAACTCTGCCTGTCTGCCAGAAAAGTTACCACAGCTTGTCTTGCTTTCACAAAAGAGCGTGTGCCACATGATATTTTGACTGATAAAAATAATGTGGTAGCAATTAAACTATGCTATGTCAGTTTTCTTTGTATTTGGGGATTTTTACTGAGAAATGTGCCTGTGAAGAGGCAGCAGCTACTTTTTTCCCATAATTGCATCTGTTTCAGAGAGCAGACAGATGTTGGGCTGAAATTCATTATGGTATTCATAAACCCCATTGGGATCTGATGACCTAGTAACATATAGCCACCGTTCCTTGCAAAGCATTTAAAATGGTCTCCACTTTGAATGAAGAAGTGACTTCGCAGAAGATGGGAGGGAGGAACTTAGAGCGAGACAGATGGCTGCATGAGGGTAATATGCAATAGTAATATAAAATGTGTGAGCTCGATTTATTCCAATAAATCATCTTGCTCTTAATTTTGCAAAATTGCCAGCCAGCCTTCATGCGCTGGCGTTCCCATGGCGTGCAGGTACCGTGTTGGCGTTGCCACACCAGGCGTACGGTCACGGCGAAAGGCCCGGTGACATAGGGAAGAGAAGAGAATCAGGGTAGGGAAAACTCTCATGGGGAGACAAAGGAACAGAAATAGCTGTCATACGGGGAAACAGTTATCTGTGTGATTTGTGTATTGCTGCACAAAATCACAACCGAGGATTTAATTGGGGCTGGAACCGAGAGCCCTAAAGACAGAAGTGCAAAAATCTCATCATTCCAGAAAATACAACTCTTCTCCCAGCAAGTGTTCGTGTGGCTGCTGTCGGGGGCAGCAGGGAGGGGAGCTGGGCTGACAGGAAACTTCCAGCAGCAGCGTTCTTACTTGAGAAACTCCAAAGGGCTGTGCTGAAACAATGCTGTGAAGTCATGGGTCAGGCAGTGAGAGGGGGTTATCAGTCCGGCGAGGAGAGGGTTCCTGGCGCTCTCCGTGCGCGATGTACTGGGACACGCTTCCCCCAGGGAGGCTCGTTTGGGTGCAGTTGAAAAGAAAATAAATTTCTGCAAGAGTCCCAGGGAGTAGCGTTCAAACTGATGCAGGTTTTGTGGGAGACCTTTATTTTAAGCTTTACCCTGGGAAATGAGGTGGACATCCTGGCTGTGATTACAGTAGTGAGAGGCACTTTTTCCAGCTTGCCTGTCCACTCAGGAATCCTTTGGGAAGGAAGCTGTTTGCTCTCGTTTTGGATATCCTGTGAAACTGAACTAACACGGCTGCCAGGAACTGAAAGGAGTTATTTAATTTTTACAGTAGTTTTCAGCTCTTTATGTGCTACTGGGTATTGTATGGGAAATGACTGTTTTGGTTGGTTTGTCTGGATTTCTGGTATTCCCAGTTTACCCACGGTAGTAACCCTGTCTCTCAGTCCTAATGCAGCAGCCTCTGCAAAGTGCAAATCTGAAAAGAAATTCAGGTTTAAATATGACTTTCTGGCCCAGCCTTACTTGTGTTTGGAATGAAGTAGAATTTTCTTTAGCTCAAATAGGAAAAAGCATGAGAAATATTCAGAGTTTAATCCAACAATCCATTGAAAACAAAGACATTTTATTGTGATTTCCAAGCACTGCAGGGATGGGTCCCAGAAATACTAAAGTTATGAAGTGGATTGGGTTGGGGGAGGGGTTGGTGGTTGATCTCTTTTAGCATCTTTTAACTAAACTGGAATGCAAGTAACTGGGTGTCCATGGCCTGAAACTTAAATCTTTCCCCTGCAATCCAAAGAATTTCTGCAGCAGCTGCGCCAAGTTGTACTGGTATTTTCCAAGGTGTGACCTGATGAAAGCATTCTCTGCTTTTCTATATTCATCAGATAGTGCTCATGGCATTGTGTGAGTGCCACAAAGCTCGCATGAAGACATACCCAGGCTGTATACAACCCTAGGTGGTTTTTTAATGTATAATCTTGTTCCTGACAATCTAAAAAAGCCACCCACAGTACTAAACCATGCCATAATTGGAAACGGAAGGGGACAACTTTAAAGTTAGTGGCTGGCCTAATAAATCAAGATATACATATATATTTTTTTCTGTATTCCAGGACTTCATAAAAGCCATTAGAAATAATAAATTGCTTCCAGAATGATGCTGTAAATGGTAATGAGCTTGAGTGGCAGCCAGGAGACCCTACTTGCATATGAATGTTGGGCCCAATACCATGCTGGTGATTGCCACCCACTGACTTTGCTGTAATCAGCATTTAATAGCTGGTAATCATCTTGTTCTGGTGCTACCAAATGAGGATGAAATGGTTTCTGAAAGCATTAGGCAAAAAGATTGGCCCTCCTCCTTGAGCAATCCAGAGAGAGCTTCTGGAAGCGGAGGGTGAAGTCTGTAGTTGCGAACAGATTTCACGGGCTTTTTTGCCACTTTCCTGCCTCCCAGCTAAGTGTTGTGTGCTAAAGAAACACTAAATAAGTGTCTAAATGAATGTTCATATTAAAAAAAACAAACAAACAAAGAATCAAAAAACCTGATGGGGAATTTTGTATAGGATTCTTATTCTGGGAGAAAGGCGCTGATGTCTGAGCGTCGGAGTCTGCATTGATCTGACCAGGCACCTCTGGACCTGGCAGAAGCAGTTTCCTTACAGAAAGGTAAAAAAACTTCCAGCAAAATAAAGCTCTTGGGGAATGTTGTGGAGCCAAGGAAAGCTGGTGTTTACAGGAATCATATTTGACTCAGGAGCGAGCGCTGGGGAGCGGCTGTGGAGGGGAGCCCTGGGAAGGCCACCACGCCGGGGTCAGGCTCTGGCTCCTCCATGGGGCTGGGGAACCAAGGAGCATGAAGCAGGGGTTTCACCTCCTACCTCTACAGCAAAGAGCTGAACCTCAGCTTTGGGGTTTCCGAGCTCCCTGAAAATGCTGGAAGTAGATGCAGAGGGTTGGCTCTGGGGTGACAGCCGTGGCAGGAGCTGGGCTGTCCCTGCAGCCGTGGGAGCAGCAGGGATGCCTGTTCCCCGAGTGGCGTCAGGGGGTCATTTCAAGGAGGTGATTCTGTGGGTCTGAGTTCCTCTGAATGAGAATTTTTGTGAATTTACAGCTCTGAAAGGAGTCGGTTTGTCCAATTCAGACTGAAACCACGCTTTAGAAGCTGTTTATTTCCTGCAGACCGGAAATCCTGTTCTCTTATGAGTTATCTTTTGGCTTCTTTTCTCTGCCAGCTTCACACCTGTAGCTGAGACCCCAGCATAAACAAAGCTAGAGGAAACGAGCCGGCATGGCAATTCGAGCCTCAACTTTAAACACTCCCTTCCTTTACTGAGTGTCACACATGGCAGGGGCAATTACTCTTAGCAGTACTATTATGGACCCAAATCTGAGTTTGGGGGGTGGGATGCACACAGAAGAGCTCAGGATTAGCCCCGTACTTTTGGGGTACAATGGCATTTCCCTTGCTGAAACAAAGGAAGCTCTTCCCCCTTCATGCTTGCACTTCCCTTTTGATACAAAACATCCTTTGCTTGCACATAGATATCTGAAAGGTTTTCATGTTCAGGTCTGTGGTTGCTGAATTTGGCTGCAAGGCTTTGACTGCAGCTGTTGGAGAGGAAAGCTGTACAATTAAATACCATTTAATTGTCTCTTGTGTTTGTTGTGTTTTGGGTTTTGTTTTTGATTGTTGGTTTTTTTTTTTTAAATTGAATTTATTCTTAAGGGATCTTGTTTGCTTTTTATTATTGATAAGATATAGGTTCCTAGATTATTAACAGCTAGGTTGCACTAAGGCAGTGAATTTCCTGATTCTCAGGAGTTACTTGTGGCTTCATCCAGAAGAGAAATGTGTGACAGCTGTGACAGCCAGCTTGCAAGTCAACAACAGCACAAGTGCCCCGTCTGTGTGTGCTTTGGGGAGGCTGGAGCAGAAGCAGGGCACGAGGCTGTGGGGGACACTTGGAGCAGAGTTTCTGTTTCTCTGGAACCAGTTATCAGGCTGGTGATGAAGAACTTGGGGCTTGTAAGTCTGGTTCTGCTCTGAAAAGTAGCCTTGTCCTGGTGGCATTTTCACCACTGTGAATGTCAGTGGCAAAACCAGCTGTTGATTCTGTTAGTCCTGCAAGGCCTTCATGGGGAAAAGATGTGCTGCCTTCTTTGGCAGCAAGGGAAGCTCACAGTATTTTGCCCAGAGTGTTGTAAGTGGGACTGGAGCATCCACAGCAACCCTACCAGCAGCGGGGTTCAGGGGAGGGAAGGCAATGAAAGGGGGTGCTAAATGCAGGTAGCAGGTACTGAGACATACCTGCAGAAATACCACAAGCCATATTATACTTGTAAAACCAGATTTTCTTATCACTTTTGAGTAAAGCTTTCTTTCAAGTATAAATTGATCCTCAGGTTGGTGCACTCACCACAGGTGAGGCAGGTGGGTACAATTAATTTCAGCAAAGAACCTAAGAGTTGGAGCAAGACAGAGTGCGTCTGGTAGACAGCAGCTGGGAATTTCACACCGGTTCTCACCAGGGAAGCAGGAAGGAAGGGGAAAGTGGCAGGAGACAAAGGACAGCCCAAAGGTTAGGGAAGAGATAAAGAGGGATTGTGAGAAATAACACAAGCAGAAAGGCTAATGATGGATTTATGTAAGGCAGGAAGGCTATAATGGGAGGCAGAACCGTGGCTTAACTTTGTCAAAGGTGCTGTGAGGGCTAGAATTTTCGAAACGCTGCCCAGGGGAGAGCAGGTGGCTGGACTGGGCATGGAGAGGGGCTTGGGCTGTTGCTGTGTGCGGGTTTCTGCCCCCCTAGTGCATAGGTGCATTATGCGTGTGTAGTTCTTCAGCAAACTTATGCTTTAATTCAGCAGTCGGCCTCAAAAGTGTTAGCAGTGCAACAGTGTGTTGGCCTACAGACAGACGGAGAGCAAAAATCCAGGGTTGCTTTAGCAGATAACGTACCCAGCGTGGGCTGTCTGAAAAGAATTCTTTGAAGTTGAATGACGCATCAGCACTTCTTTCAAGGAAATTGCCAAATGCTTTTATTACAACACCGCCACGCCGCTGCTGGCATTGCATCCGCCGTGCTGTGCTCGTGGGCACCAAAGAGGCTTTGACCACTTCATCTTGATTTCATGTCTGCGATTGTGAAAATACTGATTCAGAATTTTGTCCCCTTGCAGAAAGCGAGCAATGGGGACAAAATTCTGAATCTGTATTTTCACAATGTCCCAGCCCTAAGCATTGTTCAGGAACACTGAAGGGCTTTATCTCAGTAATGTGCATTTCCACTGTTTCTTGCCTCCAAATACGAGGCCCAAAAATATCTACAAGTCCTTCCACCCCACTACAGTACTGTTCTAGACTGTTATTTCTGCGGTCATAATTACAGGGCGACAGAGACTGCAATGAGCAGTGGAGTTTATAGTAACGTGCTGCCCTCTTGAAGCTCCATGCGGTGCCGTGGGACAGGCTTGCCGAGGGGCTCGCGACCCTGCTCTGCACCCAGAGGGACTTGCTGCTGCTGGTTGCCCCCTGTCGTGTGTGGGGCCAGGCTCCCCCCATGGCTGAGGCTGCTCTGCACACCACAGCTCTCAGCTTGGTGCCGTGAGCTGCATTGCTGTCATCTCCTGGGCTTGTATTTGCAGGACTTGTCATGAAGGGTCTAGAAGTGTTCGTGTGTGTCACAGAACCATAGAATGGTTTGGGTTGGAAGGGACTTTAAAGATCACTGAGTTTCAAGCCCCTGCCGTGGGCAGGGACATGTCCCACTGCACCAAACTGCTCCAAGTCTCATCCAGCCTGGCCTTGAACACCTCCAGGGACGGGGCATCCACAGCTTCTCTGGGTAACCTGTTCCAGCGTCTCACCACCCTCATAGTGAAAAATTTCTTCTAAAGATCTAAATCTGCCCTCTTCCAGTTTGAAGCCATTATTCCTTGTCCTATCACTACATGCCCTTGTACAAAGTCCCTTTTCCAGATTTCTTGTGGGCCCCTTTTAAGTATTGAAAGGCTGCTATGAGGTCTCCCTGGAGACTTCTCTTTTCCATGCTGGATAACCCCAACTCTCCCAGCCTGTCTTCATAGGGGACATACTCCAGCCCCCTCGTCATCTTTGTGGCCTCCTCTGCACTCTTTTTTAATTATTTTTTTTTTTAATATAGTTTGGGGTTTTTTAAGTTGTGGGGGTGTTTTTGTTGTTTTGGGGGGATTTAAATTTTTTTTTTTTTTTTAAAAAGCCTGGTGCAATTTCCTTCAGCGCCGTGGCAGACTGCCCTGTGTGTCGTCTGGGACCGCAACTCCTGGGTGGGAGCATGGGGACTTGCGGGTTCATAGAATCACAGAATGGTTTGAGGTGGAAGGGACCTTAAAGATCATTGAGTTCCAACCCCCCTGCCCTGGGCAGGGACACCTCCCGCTAGAGCAGGTTGCTCAAAGCCTTATCCAGCTTGGCCTTGAACACTTCCAGGGATGAGGCATCCATGACTTCCCTGTTCCAGTGCCTCACCACCCTCACAGGAAAGAATTTCTTTCTAGTATCTAATCTAAATCTCCCCTTTTCCAATTTAAAACCGTTGCCCCTTGTCCTTTCACTACACTTCCTGACAAAGAGTCCCTCTCTGGCTCTTCTGTAGGCTCCCTTCAGATATTGAAAGGCTGGTATAAGGTCTCCCTGGAGCCTTCTCTTCTCCAGGCTGAACAACCCCAGCTCTCTCGGCCTGTCCTTATAGCAGAGGTGCTCCATCTCTCTGATCATCTTCATGGCCCTCCACTGGACCTGTTCCAACAGATCCATGTCCTTCCTGTGTTGAGGACTCCAAAGCGGGACACAGTACTCTGGGTGGGGTCTCACGAGTGCAGAGTAGAGGGGCAGAATCACCTCCTGTGACCTGCTGGTCACACTTCTCTTGATGCAGCCCAGGACATGGTTGGCTTTCTGGGCTGCCAATGCACATTGCCGGCTCATGTTGAGCTTCTCATCCACCAACACCCCCAAGTCCTTCTCTTCAGGGCTGCTGTCCAGCCATTCTCCGCCCAACCTGTATTTGTGCCTGGAATTGCCACGTCCCATGTGCAGGACCTTGCACTTGGCTCGGTTAAACTTCATGCAATTTGTAGTTCAGGTCCCTCTGGATGGCATTCCTTCCCTGCAGCATGTCAACCGCACTACCAAGTTTGGTGTCATTGGCAAGCTTGCTGAGGGTGCGCTCCACCTCACTGTCCATGTCTCCAACAAAGATGTTGAACAGCACCGGTCCCAGTATGGACCCCTGAGGAACACCACTTGTCACTGGCCGCCAATTGGACATGGAGCCATTGACCGCAACCGTTTGAGTGCGGCCAGCCAGCCAGCCCCTTATCCACCGAGTGGTCCATCCATCGAATCCAGTATTAGTATATAGTGATCAGTTTATAGAGCAGGACAGTGTCAAACGCTTTGCGCAAGTCCAGGTAGATGACATCTGTTGCTTTGCCCGTGTCCACCAAGCGTGTGGCAGTATCATAAAAGGCCACTAAATTTATCAGGCACAATTTGCCCTTGGTGAAGCCATGTTGGCTGTCTCCAATCGCCTCCTTATTTCCCATGTGCCTTAGCAGAGATTCCCGGAGGACCTGCTCAATAATCTTGCCAGGCACAGAGGTGAGACTGGCCTATAGTTCCCTGGTTCTTCTTTTTTGAATACTGGGGTTATGTTCCCCTTCTTGCAGTCTGTGGGAACTTTGCCAGCCTGCCACCGATTTCTCAAATATGATGGAGAATGGTTTAGCAACTCCATCCACCAGCTCCAAAGTCCCGACGAGGGTGGGATTCGAACCCACGCGTGCAGAGCACAATGGATTAGCAGTCCATCGCCTTCACCACTCGGCCACCTCGTCCTGCCCTGTGCTGCATCTGAACAGGTATATGCATCTGAATGAGACTGTACTTACAAGCTCTCTCAAGGAGTACCTCTGGCTTTGCAGGGTTCAGCAGAGACTTTTTTTGCATTGCACACACATCTGTATTTTTATTTACTTATCATCTGAAACGTTTTCCAAACGGTTTGGAAGTTTCAGGACATCATTAGCAACATCCTTTTTTTCCTGTCCTTCTTCTTTCAGTTCAGTTCTAGTATTTAAACAACCCTGAGTTCAAATGCAGTTTTTGAGACTTCCCCCAGTAATAGCTTGGAATTCTATTCTATTCTGCTAAATAGAATAGGGTGGGAAATATGCCATTGATTTTCTGTAACTATACTGCTTTAATTGCCAGTAGATGTGTGAAGAGAACAAAGGAAGAGAACTCTGTCCCAGAGACCTTATATGACGAGAAGAGACCTGTCAGGGGAAGCTGGGAAACACAGGGAGGGGGAAAAAAAAGGAGATAGCAATCACTGATCACGGTTTTGACATTGATCATTTGTTCAAGCTACTTGGAGAACTCACAGTACAGTTGGTTTTCATTTCAACATCGGCACAGCAAGGCCACTATCCTCATTATACAGCTGGTATTATAAGGTGCAAGTTATGAAAATACTGGGCATCTGATGGAATAAATTTTTCTGTTGTCACCAATGCGTGTTGTTTCCCTCTCCCATTCCCTAGCCGCTGTGGGTGTAATCCCTAACTAGGTTTTGTAACTAGAGAGGAGGCCAAGGGATGTGCCACTTCTCTGGCCTTGGCAGAGACAGGTTCTAATTGCTTGGATAACGGAGGAGGGATGGTTAGTTTTTGTAGACAAGGTGAAAAGTCATTAGCAGATTTTATGTGAATGTTAATGATCATTAAAAGAGAGAATCAATTGCATCCATTCACATCATAGTGAGGACTGCTGGTTGTCAAAGACTGCATTGGTCTTCTTGATGTATAGGAAGGGTGATCTTTGTGGTTGATTCACAAGTTTTGCTTTTAGCTAATCTGAAGGCTTGAATAGAACCAGTTATTGATTGCATTATCTATATCCTGATGATTCTATGGCATAGGTAACTGACTTCTGAAATGTGCATTATTATTTTTTAAAAAAAAAATCACCTATGCTAACTGGAGATTGCAGATTGTGCAGGTTACAAGATAAATAAAATAATGGAAGTTACTGAGCACTGATTGTAGCATGTAAAGCTCTTTGGCCAAATTCCTATCTGCACTGACCCACCTGGCCTGTGCAAGGCAAAGCAGGAGCCTTAGCTCCCTGGATGTGCTTGTAGTTCCTTGATACTCAAGTGCATTCTGACAGATCATAACTCCATCATACCATTGTAATGGCTTTCTTTATTAATGATGTAATCCTTATCTCTCCCATTTTTCTGGTATGAGAGAACTGGCTGGTGTTGGAGACAAATTTGATGTCCCTCTGCCATGTAACAGCAGCCCTTTTCTAGGAAGTGGAGAGAGATGCAGCAGCACGAACAGCAGTTGAGAAAGGGTCATGGTAGAAACCAGTACCTTTCCATATTTGGATCCCTAAAAAGGAAGCCCTTTGAAGCCAGAGTTTTGCATCCTTTATCACCTCTTCTCCTCAGTAAATGCTGGATGGAGAATGAAACACAAGCCTTGAAGCCAACAGTACTAAGGGAGACTGGAAGCAGATGTTTATTTGGAATTATTGGCAGTTGGACAGTAAAAACCACATTAATGTTAGGACTGAGTCTCCTTAACAATGGAAAGTCCTACTTTCACTAGACACTCGTATAAAGAAATTTTCAGTGACACTATTGAATTTTCAGAGGACCAAGTCCAGTCCCATTTACAAGTGTGAAAGTGTAATGTGGGTGGAAGTTACCGCATGTGGACTCCAGTGTGCTTTCCTGCTTGGGCCAACAGCACCTATTAGGTTTGCTTGCATGATGTTTGTTAGAGGCATGTGGTAAACGCTTGTTTGGTCAGTATTCCATACCTGTAAGAGGGCGAGCTGAAGGACAATAGCTAGTAAATAATCACCATTGAAATGCTTGAGTTACGTGAAACAGAATTAACTGAGAAAGTTAGTTTGAGTCTGCATTGATCACACACAGCTCCTTGCAAACAAGAGCGTAAGATTCTCTGCTGGCTGGTGGGAGTGCTTTGGGAGGAAGCAGCTATTAACGCACATTGTATTGCTTACTAGCTGTGGATTTTTTGTTTGGTACAATGCCTTATTTGTGCCTCTTTTACAGTCTCCCAGTCAGCCAAATTATGATCCTGTCGAACTCTCAGTCATAAGCATTACAGAAATGGAGGACTAGTAGAAATTAGCATAATTGTTTTCTGCAGTGCATCAGGAAAAGATTTTGTTATTTGAAGTACCAGTTGAGGTACAGAATTTTATGTTATCTTAAAGAAAAGCCTCTGCGATAGGTATAATCTGTTTTTTCGAATGCATTATACATTCATATAGCAGTGACATTTCCTCTGTATGAATTGCCTGGAAATATGCTGATTATAACAGCATGTTTATCTGCAACAAAATATTATTCTATGCCTGCAGGTTACACATTACATGACTTAAATTAGAGAAGACGGATTAATCGGGAAGCTCATGCAGATTAACACCACGACATGGATGACACAGTATTTATATAGTGCGGTGCTACTGTGACCCTCTTTCACAATTGTAGTCTCTCTCTCTGTTGCTGCTTTTACACCTCCACCCTGATTATTGTGTTAGCAATCCTGCAGAAGGGGCAGAAGTCGATGGTAACTCATGCCATTATTTTGGAGTAGTTTGAAGCTATCTGAGTTATATATAGTAAGAACCAAATCCTGATTTCATTAAAGCTGATGGCAAAATTCCCATTGACTTAAGTGGGACCTGAATTCTGATTTCAAATAGGAAATGAGTTGTCCTAAGTGTGTGTACTATAAATATGCAAAGCACCTCTGGATAATTCAAATGGCATAGGATTGCAAATAAAATACCTTTTTAACAGGTCACAAAAATTACTTGAGTAATATACTTTCCAAATAACATCAGTTGATGAGCTGTCTTTCAGAAGTGCTTGGTTGAGGGTTTTTTTCTTTCTACTGTATATAAGGTTAAATAACCTTGATGTGACAACAATCTAATCACAATTCCTTCCAAATAAATGGTTTGTAAATACAAAGTATATTTAATCTCATTAAGGGTGGCCGCATGGAAAAAAAATTAACATCCCATGTAATGAAGCTGTCAGTGATATCATATGGAGGGTGAATACTGTGAATGAATTCAAGTTGTTCTGCTTGTAAGCATTCAGGAAGCAAGTATGTTAAAACCTGGCAGCGAAATCTTAAAATATAGAAATAAATGAATTGAATTTTAAAACTATTAATTTCCCTGTCTTATAGTAACTCAATTTAGCTAGATTTGTACCAAGCCTATTACTAGCTGCAGAGGGGAGAGCTATTGAACAGGCACATAGAGTGGCACAGACTAACACACATACAAAAAACCTGAAATTTCATTAAGGTACTTTAACTTGACAACTCCCCCAGAGTCAGTGGTGGACCTGTTCTATTTTTAGATGCTTGTATTATGTATGGAGTAATTATCAGCTGAGCTGTTTGCATGTGTATAGTACTCAAGTACTCAAGTGAAAAAGAGCCAGAAAAGCAGCATAAAAAAAATCATGTAAGTTTTGCAGCATTAACTTGTGCAGCTCTGTTTCTGTAAAGTGAATTTCCTGTGTTGCTACCCTTTGGCTTCCTAGCTTATTTTGGGGCAAAGTACAGACTGATTTTCAACAGCACAAGGAAGGACATCTGATTTGAGTGCAGCGTAAATAAATTTCCCTGACTCAAAAAAAAACCACAACGAAGCACTTGAACAACATCCTTGAAATAACTATTCTTGGAATAACTGAACAGAAATAGCAATATGAAATCAACAAGTAAATATGATTCCTATAGCTGTAGTCCGTTTTCACCCCAAAAACCTGCTTCTTTCTTGTGTCTTGTATATATGAAAAAGGTGAGTTGGATTTTTACCTTCATCTGCTGTTAATTAGGTGTCAGTCTCTACTCCCCTTCTCCCTTGCCTGTTTTTTGCCAAATATTATATATTATAGTGAATGCTCATATTGATAAGCTGTAAGTCTGCAGTGTTAACTTACCTTTCTGTATCCTTCTAGGACTGTAACTTTAAAAGCCACAGTTCAAGAAGTAAGAGCAGTTTAGAACAGGAGAGGTGTTTGATATTGCAGAGTGCGTTCTAATAAAAGCAGCAGAATCAGGACCATGTCTGTCCCCTCAGATGCTCATTCCTAGATGACAAATTGGAGACTCAGAGTAACGTTTTGCCCTTTAGTCTGAGGTGCAAACAAAGGGCTATTTTACAAGTCTGAGCTCAGATAGAAGTGTTAGTAAATAGTCCTTTATTTGCAGGAGTGATTAATGCTTTCAGCTTTAGAGCATCGTTTGTTTTATAATCACTATGGTTCCGTTTTGATGGCCAGGCCTTTGTGCCCTATGCCAGGGTGATGCTTTTAAAAAAATAATAAGAAGAAAAGGGGGCATGTGAAAACATGGAAGGGAGAATACAGCAGCTGAGACACTCTTATTTCTTTGCCATGGCTGGGGAGATAGAACAGGTCCACTGGAAATGTAATTGTGATACTTAGCAGTTATATAGTCAAAGGACTTTATAATCTTTACCTGAGCCTGTTCACACAGGGAGAAGCTATCAGAAGCAGGCTGAGAGATTAATTGGAATATAAACACTGTCCTGCCCTACTGCGCTGGGATGCTTTTCCACTGGATGGCATCAGGAAGTATTGCCTGCTTCTACAACTGATCTGGACAGAGTGTGTTGGATCATCTGAGACATCTCAGGTGATTTTATGATCTGAATAGTCCTTTCCTTATCCATATCTTGTCTTGAGACCTGTGTTAAACCCACATAGCTGTATGGGTTTTCTCTGTAGAAAGACTACAGAAAGAAGGTCGCTTCTTCAAGTTGTTTTCTTTTTTTTTTTTTAAAAAAGAGGGGAAAAAAGTCAAGAAAAAAGAAGGCCAAAGGCAGTCAGATAACTGAAAGACTCCCTCAGCATTTTTGCAGGGCCATTCCAGAAGAGAAAAGACTTGAAAATTATCAGGGCCAGGTTTGGCTTCAAATTCTGATGTTCAGCAACGCCAGTAATGAAGAGATGTACCGGCTTACAACTAGCAATTGAACTTTGAGGCTTTCAGGATGGAGCTGCTAGATAGGTCTGGGCTTGAAGGCCACCCTGACTGGCATAAGTGAGGCCAAAGTTGCATGCTGCAATGCAGCATTGGTGGAGATCACTGAAGTGACTCCAGACAGGTTGGGTGGCACAATGCTGTATACCACAGGTCCCAAAACCAGGAGAAGCAAATATAGTGCTGTTGCCCAAGAGAGGTGAGGCTGCTGCAGTTGATTTAGAAACAGCCGGTTTATCCCGCAAGGCTGAGGGCTCTGGGTGCCACGCTGCATTAATGCACTGCAGGATAAACTGCCCGTGTGGTAAATATCCAAGAAGAGAGATTACATTGCGTTGGGACTCTATGCTGACAACTACTATGCATACTCACAAACAGGGGTAGAACAGAATTGAAAAAATCACCACCCTTGTCACTAGTTGAGTTAATAATTCACAGATTTTGTGGTCTATACCAGCCTGTTTTCTTCTTAAGGATTCTCAAAACACTTTCTGCACTTTAAGAATATAGAGGTGATGATTTTGCTACCAAGCTCTTATCACTTGTCAAGCAAAGCTTGACAGCTACTTAGCTGCTATTACCAGTACTATAAAAGTGCCATATAGCAGCTAGCACAGCTGCTTATATACAAAAGGAGAGAGATAAGTAGCAGGTAAATTTCTTAATTAGAAATTTAAGGTCATGCTAGAAGGAAGTTGTACCTTATGATGAACTTAAATGTCACTGTATGAGCTGCTGAATACATCCATATCAATCTCTTCTTGGAGTACTTGGCTTGATGGATCTACTATTGGTAAAAGTAATTTGAGATCCTTAACGCGCACCACAAGTGTCCTATTCAATGGGAAGCAGCATCGTCAGCACAACAATCAGAATAACCCGACTCAGATGTAGAGCGATTTTACCAGCTATCATGAGTTATCAGTTCCAGGAAATGCTTTAGGCATATTGTAGGAATCTTCTGCTTATCCAGGGGTATTGCCTCACTCTGCTTGGTGGGGAGGTCTAAATGATTTGTTACCCTCAGTAGCAGGCTGCATGGTTGAGACAAATTGGTCTCTGATTCTTAGAGGAGTAGTTTGTTGGTTTTTTCTCCCTGGTTGTCAGTTTATATACCTTTTCAAATGAATACATTTGTAGCCAGGCAATTATAATTTTGTCATTGTGGTTAAATGGAAAAGAGCATTGTATACAAATGACAGCACTATGTATGTTTCAGTATTGCTGAACCTAAAAATATGCTTTTCATCTCATAACCATACCCATCTGTAATCTTCCTTCCCTCCTCTGTCTCTAGAGCAACAGCAGCAGAGCAGCTGCTGGCTCACATGTGGAGAGCATATTGTCAGGCTTCTAACTTGTATTCAAATCATGAGATGTTGTGCTACTTATAAAGCAGAGGATTCCTTGGGCTGAGGTATGCTGCAGTATCCTGTGTAACTGGAGAGAGCACAGCATCAATAGCAAGTTCAGGTTGGATTTTTATTTTTTTTGAGTAGTTATTTTACTCTCCTGCCCTGTTTATTCTTAGATGGCAGCATACTGAATAAGAACATGCCATCAGCTAATCGTAATCCCTTACAAAACTAGGAGGCTTGCAAATATGCGCTTAATAGCTAAAGGACTTTCATCAAATGGAATAAGAACCAAACTAGAAATGCTTACTCCCTATTTTGATCTTAATTGTCATGGCTGTGACTGATAGAACACTGATTAAGCTGCAGCAAAACATGTAATGTACCTGGTCTAACTATCATTTAGCTAGTTTAGGCAATATAAAGTGAAGATATTGTAGGAATAACTCCAGATACTCCACGATGGTGTTTGGGTAGGTTGATGACCATTCCTTCTCTGGGAAGGTCCAGAAATGTTTCTACCCCGTGGCACGCCTTACTCAGTCTTACCTCCCAGCCTAGTGCTTGTGTGTCGGAAGGATGCATGGTCTGTGCAGATACGCTGAAGGACCTAGCTTGGAGCAGTAGGACAAGAGCTGCTGCTTCTGGCCATATTCTGGTCCTTCAGCATCTCTGCAGGTCCCCTATTCTCACCTACCAGCACTGCTGCACTGCCCTTGGGTGCCAGATTGGTAATTCTGTGTGCTGTTCTGGGCTGTGCAGGCTGGTTTTTGAGAGTGGTTGTTGCAGAACCAGACTGGTGTGGGCCTCAGAGGAACGGAGCTTTTTACTAAAGCTCCGAGTGGCAAATGAATTTTAAATTTAGCAGAACAATTCTCACTTATCCTCATTTTTAGGAGCAGTTGGAGTGATAAGGGAAGAGAGGTGTTAGCCCTCCTTTTGACACTTTTGCTTTCATCAAGTCCTCTTGGGAGCTAACAAATACGGGGAGGTAAAATTTATTAAAGCCAATGAAGGTTATAAATCAGCTCCCAAATGGGTGAGGTATTTGTAAATTAGTTCCCTGTTGTGTGTATCTCCTTGTAATTCTTTTGAATCAAAGAAACGCAGGAGCTCTAAGGAATTATACATATTTTCATGGTCATCAAGAACAGTAGAGGTAAATTACTTCTCCTGTTATGAGTAATCACTTCAAATGAGAAATTCAGTCATTTCCACACTGGTCCCTTAAACCATGGAGTGTGGATTGGAGATTAGTAATATGCTGTTTTGTGGACATGAGAAAAGGAGAGTGGGAGTTCCTGACAAATCCTGTATTAAATTAGAGCCAGGACACTGAGATGCGCAGATTGCCACATAGTATTCTTTCTATCCATACATCCCATTGATAGCCCCAATATGGAACTACCATATTGTTTAGACCTCTAGATCAATATTGTGCTCGATTGCTGATGGTATGGAAGAAAGGAACAAGAAATTGAGTATAACAGCTCAGGATGGAATAACCTGGATCAAGACGTTTACAGCTCTTCAGCCCATTATCAGTTAGGATTTGGGTTTTTTTTCAATCTGAGACATACAAACTAATTCTCACTCTAAAATTCCTTTGAGGAGGAGATGGGTTTAACTTTGTTATTTGTTTTGTAATGTGTGATGTTATCTGAGTATATATTTAGTTACAAGAACATCTAGGTCAGCATTTTACAATCCTGTTGAGCATTTCCTCCATTCCTTTTTTGTGTGAGTAAAAAATACCTCCCCCCCCCAAAAAAAAACCCTCAAAACAACAAAAAGTCATTGTGTACTAGAGAAAAATATGTTCTTACAAGTTTTGTTTTTTAAATGAAATGTTCAAACAAGCTCCCATGAGATTTGGAAAAAGGTATAATCAGTTCTGCTAAATTTCCCAAATCTTTGGGATTCCTGCTCCTTTTATATTTGTGAATAACTTTGTCTCTTCATACTGGAAGAGCATAGGTGAAGATCCACAAACTTTTTATCCTCACCACTCCCTCCCCACCTTTGGTAAATGCCAGGTATCTTTGTTTTATCTGCCTTGGAGAGGACATCTCAATCAAGCACATGGCCTAGTTGTAACACCACCAAGGCTCAGTGCCTGTCCTCTGAAGGTTACAGTCTTCAGTCCCCTCTTTTTTCCACTCAAGGACACCGAGGAAAATCACTTCCCTGTGTTTCTGTCATGTCCCAGGCAGTCGACAGAGCTGGCAATGGACCCAGATTTCCTAACACCAAGTGCAGTGTTCTCCCTGCCGCGCTACATCCTGCATAGCACGTGATGTGAACAGGCCTTTAGTTTACTTCGCGCAGTTGTTAACTCTGCAATCAACTTAGTGAGTGGAACGTGCTTGCTAAATTTGTGTATTTGCTTATTTCAGCCTTCTATAGACATGTCTATGTAATGAAAACTCAATAAAAGTTTAATGGTATAAAAAAAACCCAACCAGACAACAAGCCAACCCTTTCATCAGCAGATCATTATCTCATTGCAGGTGGGTCATGTCAGGGTGTCACTGGCCCAGAATCTAAACAGCATCTAACCAGGAGCAGCCATTCTTCAAACACAAATCCCAGAATGAGCCATTGCATTATATAAGATATATGAATTATTCATCAGCTCTGATTTAACATTCATCCTGCCACTGAGGCTAAAGCCAGCCATATATTTGCTGGTAAAAATAACAATTTGCATTACAGTGGATAATAATGCAAATTGTTATTTTATCCTTAACTGACAATATCGTTACCATAATAACTTTACGTACAGATAGAAATTGTATCAGTTCACACTTTGAAGTCCTCTGAGACCCAATAGTCATTCTTGTAAAGTTGTTTTTTATATATATATATATGTAGGAACAACTGTGTTTTTATATGTATCTACATAGTCATACACAGCTGAAACTCTACCTTTGGATTTTGAATAATACCAAAGAGGCAAAATAAAAGGGCTGTGCAAATAACAACATATTCAAGGAGTTAGTATTGCATTATACGTTTGGCTGTATGCTAAGCAATCCTTCATGTCTGCTTCTTTTTCTGTCTCCATTCATTTTTCAGCATAATTTTTCTTATGCAGTATACACTGTGCATTCAGTATCTCCTTCTTTTCAGCTGCAAACGTTACAAATTATATTCTTTGACTTTTTCCCTTTGTTTTTGCATAGGGGTTGAATACATTGACTCCTGAGGATAATAACCTACAGTGGCCTGCTTAGAATACTGAACGTATAAATCAATATAATTGACTGGTGGTATTAATTATTTCAGCAAATTTTCCCAGCCTAGCTTTCAGTCAATTACATGTTATTGAGTCCCCCGTAGTTATGTAGGACACCAGCAACACGGGTTATGTAACCTAAAGGACAAGTTCTTTCTACTTTCAAAGTAATTAGTGCTTTCTTCCTAAAGTATGAAAGGTCAAATCCTCACCCACAGGCCCATTAGGCTGACTGCAGAAGGCACAAAAGGTGTGGAAGTTGCATTGCAGCTCTCTGAATGGAGCTTTTCCATTTCCTTATTTTTTTTTTCTGGGCCTGTTTCATCATCTTCTGGGACTAAAGGGCAATAAAATTAACTCTCTGTAGTTTGCCCATCTGGGCTGCATAGCTTACGTCCTCTTCCTCAGCACCTCCAGAAAACTTGTAGAAGTCCTTGAAACAAAGGTTTGAAATAGACCAAAAGAGGAAGCCCTCACTAGACCCAGGTGGAGGTGAGGAAAAGTGTAATGTTGACCTTAAGAGGCAATGTATTTAATTTTAAAGCAAGATGGAATTTATCCAAGATCCCTAAACACATATGGTATATGACTTAAAAAAAAAAAAAAAGGAAATGACTGTTGAATATGGTTGACTAAGATCTTAATGTTGTTGTGTTGGGAAATAATGACGGTGAGGGAGAGTGTCACAGTTATTCACTACACTTTTTCTTTGTGTTCAAAGCAAAATTTTGTAGCATTTTTTGAGATTTTGTTTTTTTTGACTTTGCATGGAAAGCTTTGTATCCAGGGTGTGCTGCAAAACAAAAACCCACCAGCACTCCAAGGCAGAACCGGTGTGAACTATTGTCTGCCTGCTCACAGGCTGGGCTCTGGACATGTAAGCCAAACCAGCTTGCACAGACGTTGTTTTTCTTGTCACCATTAATGTCCTGAGCTGAATCTGGTTTGCTCTTATTAGCTTTCAGCCATCAGAGATGCAAACATTGCTCTTTATGCACTGTGAGAAGCAGATGTTTCTCCTTGTGCATAATGGAGGGACTTTCCTACGCCGAAAAAGAAATGTTTCTAAGGAGAGCCACTTGTCACAAGGGCAGGAAGAATTACATTTGCTGGTCCATGCTGCTTATCTTGATCTATTCTGTATGTTCATAGTAGTAGAAAATTATTTTTAATCACTGTGGTTAGGAGAAAATAGATTTACATCCCCTTTGTCTCAGGTGTAAGCTTCTTTAATCAGTGGAGGCTTTGCTCTGTAAAATACAATCCAGTGTGTCCGGACTTTATCATTTGCATGCACAGACTTGCTTACATGGACAGACCATTTCTGTCATTGAATATTCCTGCAGGTCTGGATATGAGACTGGAGAGTACTTTGCTGGCTATTTCTAGCAGGTGTATCAAATGCTGCTGTATAGAGGACCTCCAGGGGCTCGTGTAGAGCAAATCAGCTCTTCCTTGGAGCTTTCCCAGTCTGCCCGTCCTAACCCAACTCCTCCCTCTTCCCTTCACTCACCATACTGAACTATGGAGCTAATACAAACTAGTAAAAACTCTAAAAGGCAGGCTAAAAGTGTGAGGACAGAGACTGGAAGAGGAACAGGCAGGTAGAGGAAGCCCTCCAGGGACTTAATAGTTGTCAGAACTCAAAGGCATGACCCCTGTAATGAGACCTGTTTCAGGAGGCAGGTTTGGGTCCTGCACAAGCAGCATGCTTGTAGTGTAAAGCCCTGAGGGATCGGCTCCCCCAAACTCTGGGGTTGGGTATCCCCAGTGCCTTTGCAGACTATCCAAATCCACTTTCAGGAATTCAGAAGAGGGCTATAAAAAGGTGAAGATCAGTATGCCTTATGCATGCACGAGACCTAAAACTTAAGATTAGGAGGACCCTTACATGAAAATTCAGCTTTTCTCTGCTGTTGTGCATTTTGAAGTACCTGCCACCACTGCTTACATACTGTGCGTATCCACTAAAGCAATGTTTCATAAGCACTGAATAGATTGCTTTTGTTCTCTTCACAATTTCCTATACCTTTTTTTTCCCCTGACCTTTACCATTGCGCTGTCTAATGTTAACATGAGAAAACTTTAGAGAAATCACAGATGTGTAATGTGTAATTAATAAATTCATTATTATGAATTTAACCCTATACTTTTCCCTTCAGATCAAAGCTATGTCAGGAAAGGCACTGCAGATGCAGTTCCTGTCCTGGAGGATTTAGTGTTGCTGTAGAGGCTATAAGCAGGAGCGTTACGATGGGACATTTGATATGATATCATGCTGTATCTGTTGTCACATTCCTGGGCTAAGTGTCCAGCTCCTGAAGAAGCAAGATATCTTCAGTGGTTTTAATAAAGTGGAAAAAAATCTTCAATTTTCCCACATTGTTATTCTATGCTATTGCTTGTTATGGTAGAAATATAATTCTTGCTAATTAAAATGGGTACTAGCAATTAAATTAAACAATGCCTAAAATGCCCAGCTTTGTGTAATATTCAATAATGGCTGTTTCTGCAGGGGATACTTTCTCATGTGAATATGTTTTTCTAAGGTGATTATGACATGATTTGCTTTGTTTCAGAGCACTGAATCCTTCAAGGGCTTGACCAGAACCTCAGCCTCCTAATGAGATAGATAGTAGCAGAAGGGGAGGAGGGAAGGAGAGAGAAAATAGTCAGCAAGCAGAAAAACTTGGAAAATAAAACTGAGAGGATCACATCCCCAGATTATTGGATAACCATCTAATTTCATTTTTTATTAAGTTCCATTTAATCTATGAGTCAAGGATATCTAGAACATTTTTTCTTGATTTTTACTATTCATAAAATAGCCAAAGTCTGTCTCTGTTATTTCTCAACTATTATGGTGAGGTATAAAGCAGTAGAACGTTAGATAATGTGTGTACCAGTATATTTTGAAGTCTCATAGTATTTTTATGGTATTTCAGATTGGAGTCCAGATGGATACTCAGTGCTGAAACATATTGTAACTGGCAAAACTGAAGTGTATGCAAGTGCTCACTGCAAAAGAGAGTACATTTTCAAGCAAATTTTGGTGTTCCCCTCTCAATTGTTTCAGAAATTACCCATCAAAATATGTTCTTCCAGCACTGAATAAAATGAGATTCCTCTCATCTCTTCAACACACAGAAGGAAGCAAAAATTTAGATAGAAAATATTGTTTCACTTGAAAAATCAGCTTAAAAATAAACCATCTATAACTATTGTTTTTTTCTGATTGCCTCTCCTCCAACATTGACCTTAGGACTAGACAGTCACTGTGTGTGATTCAGCCTAACAGTGACAGAAATTTCAATGGCCAAGTTTTGCTTGTTAGTCTTGAATTTCTCACTAACTGTTGATGGTGTAGATTTAGCATGACTTCTATGTTTTTATTTCAACAAGGTCACTAAAGTTAGGAACCAAAACTGCTATTCAAGCCAAGTTGTCATCTGACTTTCTATGACTGTCCTTTAGCTTACAGGTCAGAAGACACTTTGCCAAATTTAAATAAATTTGTGGAAGAAAATCTAGTGGAAAGCTAGGAGACTACACTTCTTTTTTTTTTTTGCTGTGACATTCTAGCCTAGACCACCATTATAAGATGGGGGAAGTTACTTATTGCTGGACCTTTTCCTGATGGACCAAATGAGCTATGTTCTGGGATTTATGCCACTATTTTTTATGAACCAAACCGGAATTCTGAGTATAGAAAAGTCAGATTCACATTTGCATTTGACTGCTTCAGTTTGTATTGTTCCCCCCTTCCTTTTCCAATTGTATTTATCCTATAATATGCTGTGTTGTGCCTTACAGTTGACTGCCATGTGGAGCTGAATCCTAGTTAACTTTTTCAGATTGCTTTGGAAGCAAAGCCAGCTGCTGCAGCATTCACCATGAGCAACTTGGCAGTTAGAAAGCCCAGCTAGAAGAAGCTGGTTATAAGTTATAGTGGGTTTCTGTGGACCTCATTTTAAGTATTTTGCTTTGTTTCTCTTCTAAAAGGTATCATAACTAGGCACAGACTAAAGAAGATGATACTAATACTTGCAGTAATAACCTCCTGCGACTACTAGTATCTCTCTCTTTGGAGACCTGTCCTGAGATATGAACTGCTCAGCTGGAGTCTCCACTCTCCTGTTCAAAGCAGGTTTCAGCTCCTGCTCTGAATGCTATTTATTTCAGGAGGAAAAGGAGCAGGTTTTTTTCACTGGATTTATCTGACAGAAAGCCCTCTCTTGATTTAGACCACACAGGTGAATTCACAGCATTTTGCAGAGCTGCACAGCAGAAACCAGCCGTCACCTGAGGAAACTGTTGGAAAGCAAAACCCATCCTTCTGAAGCGTCTTTGCTTTTTGTAAACCAACATTTTTCTGACTGCTTTTTTATGCCTTCACTTGCCCAAGTTTTGCTTCTCTGTGCTCTCTCTTGCTCTGCTGTAATCAAGAGCACAACTTTCATTGACTTCACCAAATGGGAAGATCAAGGCCATGAAACTCCTGTCGTTATGGGTGCATCACAATTGCACACAGTAATTGGTCTGTGTAGAAGAAACTGTTGAAGCAGTGGGCTCAGTCCTTTTAGTCCCAGTCATATGGTGTTATAGAGAAAGAGACAGAAGTGTAAGACATATCAGTCTGGGATTTCATTTCATTTGCAGCTCCAGGGTGGGGAATGCCAAATGGGTTGCAAAAAGGGCAGGTTTCTAGCAGCAGCAGTCAGCATGTGACTGGTTTTCTGGCTGGCATCTCCTTAACTGCTCTGTAGGTTCCACTTGGTGTACAGTTGTGAAGCTATCTATAGGTGAGAGAGTGTGAATTTACTGCTGCACAATTACCATTTATTTTTTGGATGTGTCTTCCTTTAATTTTCTGTGCCAAAAAAACACTCGCATCACCTATCTAGGAATGTTTTATGCTAAAAGCAGCCAATTCTCCCTCTGTTTAAAGTTACATTTTCTAGAAGAGTTCATTTAGTATGCCAAGAACACCACTAAGCTGATGAAAATGGTATCTCTCATTGCCTGGTTTGTAAATGCCACGGCAGGTCTGGTACCCGTTCCCTGAGTAGACTGCACAGGAAAAGCTCAGCACAATTTGCATCACAAGGTCAGTGTCACCTTGTTCTTCCCCTACAAGCTCACTACTCTAATGCTGATGAGATGAGTAGCACAGAGTCTAGGACTGTTGGTCACTAAGGGCAGGGTCTCAAAGAAAGGGAGGGAAGGTGCTGGAGAACTGCTGCCTCTCGTGAAGAGGGCAGAAGTAAAATGTGGTGATGACCATCTCAAGGCCAAGGCAGACTGAGGGGAAGGAGAGAACGGTAAGTGCCAGTTTTTCAGTTTTCCTAGCTGCAGGAAATTTGGGAATAGCAGTGCTAATAGAGATGGTTTACCCTTCTGTTTATTTGAATGCTGTGCTGTTCTCAACGGCTGCTTTCCCAAAAGTAGCTTATTTCACCTCCACTGAGCTGCAGTGTATTTGTTTGGCTTTTGGAAAGGACTGGTTTCTCTTTTGAGACAGGTCCATTTTTTTGTTGGCTAAGTGTTGCCAAATCTTTATGCTAGTGTCCTGTCAGATGAGCACGAGAGCGTCCTTCGGAAAGCGTGCTGGCATTACTGGCAGTGAAAACTGCGCTGGATCCAAGCGCCTCTTCTGGCAGCGATAGCAGAGGGCGACTTTGGGCTGGCAGCACAGCACCGCACAGCCCTGTGGTGAGCCATCGTCGCAGAGATGTGCTCATTGCTGCACAACTTGGAGATGATTTTACTCTCTTAAGCTTCTCTGGTTTGTACCACCAGATGAGAACACAGCTTCTCAAAGGGGAGTGTGGTTATTAGTGCCACACATTTGTGAGTCCCCTACCAAGCAGCTAGTTGAAAGCTGTGTGTGCTGAGCGGGAGGTCTGTCACTGCTGGCAGGACAGGGACGGGGAGAGGTGTAACCTCCTTTCTCTCAGTGAAGGCTGTAATTTGGGTCTTACTCCCTGTCAGCTGCCAGTTTTTATTAGGCCTACAGGCATTCACTTAGAGACCTTTTCCTCTGCTAGTTTTTTTTTTTTTTTTAAACTAGCTAACAAGTTCAGAAATGAGGTGGAAGGAGTATTAACAGCACATGAATAGGCAGATGACACAACTGTATATATTTCATTTCCTGTGGGAAACCAGACACAGTTTTCCATCAGAAACTTGCACTTGAATCATTTAATGGGAAGTCATTCGAAGCAAACTTCTGTAAATTGCAGAAACTTCAATGCAATGCCTTAGTCTTTGTGCATAGTTAAGTGGCATGTGAATAATACATATACTGAACAAACCTTGTATCTTAAGTGACTCACAGTTTTCTAAATTTAGCATTACCTCTGTGCTGGCATTCCCTGTCTGTGAAATGGGAATAGCACTGCCTCTTACCTCCTGTCAGCACTGTAGATTTAACTACACAAAAATACTGTTAGAAATGCTACTGAAAAGCTGGTAAGAAAATATGTTCAAACTAGGATTTACCTGTGATGCAGGAAGAAGGGTCAAATGCCAGGCAATAAAACAAAGTCTGTGTGTCATCCAAACACAGACAAACAGCTGCTGGCTGTGCATGGAACAAGGCTGGAGTCCTGTGGAAAACCCGTGTGTTGTCACATAACTAAAGGCACTGACATAATGCACACTTACAAGAAGGTTTAACTAAGGTTGCATAAATAACATTGATTCTGGCATATCCCAACACCTGAAAGCCTGACTTTTTTACTTTAACAGCACTCTTGCAAGGTCCTTTAAATGTATGTCTGTATAGCATCTAACTTCTGCCCTACCGAAGTGCCAGGGACATCCTCCGGGTAAGGCAGAAGGTCAGCAGAAATGATCTGATTTTGGTTATCATTTCCATCTCTCTCTTTCATTTTGCTTGTATGATTTTTCCCTTGTGCCGGAAATTAATATATGCTCTGTGATAGAATTTTTTCCACTTTTACAGGAAGTGACTCTTTCCACTGTCAGTTTAAAAGGATATATTTATCCCGTGTCAGCATCACACTGAGAGCTCTAGCTTTAGATCATGTGATCTAATCAGGCAAAACTTTTACATCCAGATGATCAATAGGAGACAAAAAAGGAATTTGTTTAACTCACCTGTGAAATATCTACCTGACCATAAAACTGTTTCAAATCCAAAATTTCACTGGAATGTCATGCAAAAATCTCTGCAAAAGTACCAGGAACACCAGCTGTCTCCTGCTTCTTTATAATCAACACACTGGAAGCCGAAGCTGTGAGCAGTTCTTTTGCATTCATAGTTGGAAGTGGTTTGACACTGCATTGATATGATAAAAATATCTGAGAAACTGCATGCCACAGATATACAGCTTCTCTGTGTATTTTTTTTTTAACTACACAGATCATGGATTTCAGGAATGAATAACTCAGTATCCCACCTGGCTTCTTTTATGTCAACAGTTTGCTCAAATCACCAGACAACATTTCCAAAATGCAGTGAAAGAATCAGTCTTTGGTAACATTCTCCTAACTGACTTTGACAAATGGTGTGTCATCCTGAAAACATATACTTGACAATTCCTTTGTGTATCTGGAGTGCTACCAAATGTGTCTGCTCTTCCATGAGAGTTTAGATGTCCCTGGGGCTAGCAAGCCTCATCAACTTTTTAAACCTGAGTTTTGGAGATCAGTTTGCCGTGAGAGGAACGATAAATAACGTACAGGTCTGACACAGGAAGGAGTTCTTGTGTTCTTGTTCTCACTTGGCGTGCTGCTGACATGAGATGAGGATATGGTGGGAGCACAGGATTTCTTGCAAATCAATTAACTCACCTGTGGCTGAGGCCTCAGTGCATTAGGGAGGAGAAAATTCCCATCAATTTCCCTGTAAAATCCTGGGAGAAAGTTTTCTACAGAGATTGGCTAGAATTCGCTGGGTAAAACCTTTCTTACTGATGCAATATTAAGATCATCTGCTTGGAAGCACAGATGAAATTGAATGTATAAAAAGAGAATTATTCCAAATCAAAACATCAGTTGACATAGTCCAAGACTTGGATGAGATCACTGGCAGTAAGCAAGAGGAGTCTGGAATGAGAGATCAATAGACAAAAATCACTTTATGGGAAATTAGGTTTAGTTAGTAAACGTAATTATGAGAAGAAACGGTTAAACTCATCACACCTTTTTGAGCAACTGTAATTTGTCGCTGATACCAGATTTTACTTTCATTTCTAAGAGTGAGGTTATAAAACTACAGTTTGGAGCAAGCAGAACAAAAGGACATTTTTGGTCCTTGCTGTGCTTTTATCTCCTGTTGCATGCATTTTTGTCTTGGTTTGTCTTCACAGAAGCAGGATCCTACACCCTCACTGAACATCCCGTGACCTTTATGAAATGCTTTATTTCTTCTGCAAAAGTACAGTTAAGACATCATGCTTAGTATGATCTGAAATATGTCTAAAAGAACCTATGCTGTAAGTGTGCTAAAGGGAAGGAGAAACCTGTTTATCACTGCACCACACAGCAGAAGGAAGATAATCCACTTGAGGGCTCCTAGGGATAATGTAAATTAGCATTCAGAGGCTGAGGGGAGACCTCACTCTCTCCTGAAAGGAGGGTGTAGCCAGGGCAGGTCGTTCTCTTCTCCCAAGTCCCAGGCGATGGGACACGAGGAAATGACCTCAAGTTGCGCCAGGGGAAGTTCAGATTGGAGATTAGGAAAAATGTTTCCACAGAAGGGGTTATTGCACATTGGACTGGGTTGTCCAGGGCAGTGGTTGAGGCACCATCCCTGGAGGGATTGAAAAGCCGGGTTGACCTAGTGCTTAGAGACATGGTTTAGTGATGGTTTTTATCAGAGTTAAATTGATGGTTGGACTAGATGATCTTAAAGGTCCCTTCCAACCTGAACAATTCTATAATTCTATAATAGTCATCTTTTCTGCGGTGCTAAATGCCAGTGTACCAGTGGTCTTTGTTTACAGACCTCATACTTTATATCCTATGGTATAAAAACTGACACTGGATCACTGACACCTTCTGGAAAAAGGAACACTTAATGACTTCCAGGCTGTGTTGGAAACTATATTGGTTTGTCAGTAGCTTTGCAACGTGTGCCTTTCATGTCAGTGGTAACTTCTGAAACATTGGAGAATAACCATTACCTGCCAAAACAGAACAGGACAGAACTCTTTCATTAAGGACTTGTTAGTCCTTAACCGTGTGCTCAGAAAATAACCTTGCAATCGTTACCCTGCGCAGCTGAGCTATAGTAGAACAAAGACACAAGTTCTGAGATTTATCCTTTTAGTGCCCACTGCTCTCTCTTATTTGGCTTCATCTCCTGAAGGGCACAAAGACGAGGAAAAAGGTTAAAACCTACAATGGTTTTCTGTGTTCATTTCTTTGACTGAGCAAGAAGGCTGATCTTTGAGCTGTGATGTCAGTTATATGTGGTAGGTAAGAGAAGTAGGTGGTAGGAATCTCACATGAAGAAAAATATTCCAAGTAAAGATTCAGTATAGCTGCTCTTTTTGGATCCAAGGAATGCATCTCTCTCGTGTGGGCTGTTGTTTATTCAGACTGGGCTGAAACAGGCCTCTTCTGATGCTTTGCTTCCTCCTTTCCTTAATTTCATGCACAAGTCTCTTTATTCCAATCTGAATGATTACATGCCCCAAGATGCTGGAGTATTCCAAGCTGTGCATCGTTTCATACACAGTGCAATCCATAGAGAAGTAAATGAAGACATAAGGAGACAAAACAGTAGGAAATGAGGTAGTTCAGACAAGACTTTCAAGTGTGGCTGCTGACTCTGTGGTACTCCAATTCAGGTACTTCGAAAGCACAGACCATCTAATCTCTGAAAACTGTCTTTTGGTGCTGTCTCTAAGTTGGTGTCTAGAATTGAACAGACACTCTGAAAGTCACTGTGCTCTCCTGTTTTTTAGCTAGGACTTTTATCCTAAACAGAGAGACTAGAAAGAATAATAGGAAAATCTAAAAAGGGGAATATGGCAAAGGCTGAAAACGTTTATTCATAGGAACTTTCCAAAATTCATCACTGTCTACACACCTGAAAATATGACTGCTGTTTTGCCCTTGAAACAACAGATAGGCTAAGTTATTAACTAAAGCTTTTATTAATGGGGGAAAGATGGAATGTAGACACCTTAAGAGCCTTCTGTTCTCATTACTGAAGTGGTATGTCCTTTGTTTTTGTAATCTTTGTTAGAGTAAAAGGTGCAGCTCCTTGATAAGAAGCAATATCTAGTTAAAGATGCACCATCGCTTCTGCCTTTCCAGGGAATTGCTTCAAATGAAGAGACAGTGTCTACCAGCTCCCTCTGAAGAAAGGTCAGGCCATCAGCCACCTTGCTTGTCTTATGGCAGCCAAATGAATCACGAACAGATTGCTGCTGCTTCACAAGTTCTTCAAACACTTTGCAGCTTCTCTCACCAATTAGGAGCCCGTATAGGTCCCCTGAACTGCTGATTCCTCTTCACATTGGTCTGTATGCTATGATAGCTACTTTTGCCTCTCTGGTGATTCTCTGTCAATATATCTGGTGTGCTTCCTTCTTACATGCACAGAAGAAATACTTTGGGAATTAAATTATCCGTCAGAATCCTGGGATGAGCTCACGACCAGTGTTTTGATTAAACTGTCTTTCTACTTCCTCAGCCGTCAGGCTACTAGACGTGTGTCAAATCAGCTCAGACAGCAGTTTGCACAGTTATGTGAAACTGTGAAGCCTATGGGCTCTTGGGTGGAATACGCATGCTATGCCAGGTTTGTTTCCAGCCCTTTGTAGATCATACTACCTGACTTATGGGTTGGTTCTGGTTGTTGTGATGAGCTGTTAGACACTCACCGTGAAGACTTTCTATCTGGGAATCTGGATTAATTAGTTGTCCTGTGTGAGTGGGACTGTAACATAAAATATTAGTTGTTTATTTTAAAAATGAAGCATGCTTTCCAGGATGGTGTGTTTAAGTTCACTGTGAATTAAGAATGACAGAACGCCAAAGATGAAGATGACATTTTGAGGCAAGAAATCAAAACTGACAGCCTCCAAAAATGGATTAAAGGGCTAGATGAGTTGTGGCAGTGCCAAGGAGCAATGATAGGTGATCATGTTCACTGATGGAAGTTGACTAATGGAAGTAGTCAACAGAGGAAGTGATAGAAGGCAATAACCGAGGTGAATAGGAAAGTGTTTCTAATTCATCTCAGCTTTTTTCTTTTTTAAAAAGCAAACAGCCAAAAAAAGCCCACCTATTCCTAAACAGCAATAGCTACGAGGCTGTATTTCTAAAGAAACCTAGCAGTATATTAGAAGCTTTCACTGTATTTTGGAAAGGTTAATTTGCACAGTGTTCCTATGAACTGGAATGAGTTATATATGGGAACTAAGGCACAGAGGGGTGAGAGCATGAGGTGATTTGTTTAAGGTCACATGGAGTATGACTTTAGCTAGCTTGGGCATGGTCCTTAGTTAAAGTGTCTAAATGAATCGTTAGTGTTGATTTCTGCCCTACAGGAGAACAAGGAGAGCAAGGAGAGCAAGCTCTGGCTGTGTGGCACTGCAGCAAGCAGAGCTGATTGTCAGTCTCAGAAATGCACACCCAAGGTGTTTTCTTTCACTGCTAGTGATCATCATGGGTCATTGCTTGCATTGGAGCAAATACTAGGGATTTAAATATCAATTTAAATTACACTGTGGAAAATTTTGTATGAACACAGTAAAAGTTGACTGCATGTTCTAAAGGTCTCATACATATGGCCTGAAAAGAGAAGCAATGTCTTCATCCTACAAAGAGGGTATACGGTACAATACCATTAACAGGCATCTTTTCTTGGATGTAGATTTTCACACTAGCTGCCAAGCAGTTAGGATTCACCTATTCAATTAGTGGTGTATCTGTATGTGATAGACAGAGCTCTCTATGAATACAGTAAAGTGAGGTCTGTATGCCCCGTTAGTGTAATTGCTACATGGGACATAGCACCAGGAACTAATTGCATCTTCTGAAGAGTTTCCTCGGGATACCGACAACTAGAGGAATACCAATCAATGCATGGGGTGACAGAGGCATTAATCACAGTTGTTGCTGCTTCTGTATTGTCTAAAGACTCGTCTGTTTGAGATAAATTATGCACAAAGAGAGGAGACTGTTACTGTCCTTCATGATATATGAAGTAGAAAAAAGACTCCAGCCAACTCCCAGAGTTTGAAAACTATTTTATATTTAAGCAATTCCTCTGTTAAAAACTAGTAGAATCTAAATAATGCAGAATCTTGTTACTGTTCTATTTGAATCAGTTCGTCTTTTGCTTGTATTTGTTTGCTCAACCAGAGCACTCAGTGCTAGCCGTTGACTGCACAGGCGTAAGTGATGGTGTTTCTTTGTGTACTTAAGTAATTTATTGAAACTTTCACCTTAATTTTTCTTAAAATACTTAAAAGAATTAGATGCCCAGTTCCATTTGAAATTCAGTGCATAATGGACATCAATTCACTTAGGCTTCTTTGAAAATCCCATTTGCTCTGTCTTGTAACAATTATCAAATGTCTATCTTCCAGCTAATAAATAAAGCTAGGCAACAAAGAGTGTCATTCTTTGACACAAAGGAAATAGCATATTTCCACACAAATGTGGGAAAATTGTGCAGTGGTACTGATAGTAAACAATTAGAAAGGCCAAAATATGGGTATCTTTTGATATTCCTTGTCCTACCTTTCCTACATACATGAAAGATGTTTGCATATGCAATGCAATGTTGCTGTGTAAATTTACTAGTAAGGGCGTGCTGAGATTTAATGTCTCTAATTGAGTGGTGTGTACAGGGCTTGGCAAAATATTTGTGGATCTGACTTTACACCTCAGTGTAAGAAATCAAGGTCATAGTCGTCATTTGTCAAAGAGAAGGAGGATTTGCTGGCCACAACGAGAAAAAGCCCCCAAAAAGGAAAGAATCATGAAAATGCAAAAAAAACTTGAATCGCTTGTCACTATTTTGGACTTTAGGTGGCAACGATGTGTGGTTTTTTCCATCTGTCCCCAAAAGTCTGTGCTCCAGTCGAATGCAGATGGTTATTGAAAGTCTTAGCAGAGCATAGGTCAGAGCATGTCAGGGAGACGTAATGATTTATGGGAGTGCAGCAAATCCTTCACACAAAAATAGGAGAGATGGGAAAGAGCTGTAAAAAGAATAAGGAATGTTTTGAATAGGTGCTTAATAGGTTCTGCCTTATCTTTGTCAAGAAGGTCAAATGAGAAACACACCTCCATCTCCTCCTCACCTTACCATTTTCTCCTTTTCTTCCCATGTATTCTCTTAAAGACTGATCCATGTTGGAAAAAAAGAGATATTGTGGTATAACTGACTTGGAAATAAATTTTTAAAAGGGAGATTAAGAAATAAATGGTGTAATTTATGCACTTAGTTTCCTTGGTTTCTTTTTCTCAGTTGTAGATATAAAAAGTGTATAATATATGTTAGCAAAAACTGGTTCCGCTCTTAATTTGTTTATAATCCTTTCAGATGGACTCATTTATTTAGATAAGTAGAGGTTATAAGATTGTAAGGTCTCTCTAAATCTACTAATCTTCTCTGTGAGTGGTCACAGCTTGATAAGAGAAACAGGTACAATTGCAGAGGATCAGCTCAATGGTTTTATGCTGAAGACAACCGAGCAAAACATTTCCAGGTTTTGATATTGTCTCTGCCTCTTTCGGTCCTGCATTCAGCAGCTTCTCAGGATAATGTGTTGGGAAAATTCGTTAATTTTGTGTTTTCTCAATGTTTATATTGAGAAAACACACACAAGAAAACTATTTTTCCTCAATTGTTGCATTCAAATCATATTGATAAAGTAATCAACTCAATATTTGTGCTTATTAGTGATGAATTAGGATGAGATATCCCATGCGACTTCTTGCAGCTTGGATCCTGGAGTGCCTTGTTCATGCATAAAACAAAGTTAAATTTGACTTTGATATAGAGATAACAATCTTTTCAACAGAGAAGTAGTGATAGTAGAAGAGGGGAAGCAAGCTCTGCATTCTTCAGCATCTAGTAAGTTTGGAAAAACTTAGAGGAAAAGTGGACCTGATACATGTTACTTTTGAGGCATGTGTTTAGAAAAAAAAAGTGCTGCGGCGTAAATCCTGCTTCTGTATTTGCAGCTCAGCCCTTCAGTCTTTTGTCTTAAGGGCATGGTCTTGTTTGTGCAGTGGAAGGTTAGTTAATAACCATTGAAGTAGTTGATGTTTGTAGGGTGCAAGGGGCTACCATATCATTATTTCAGTTTATGTGTTTATAACTACTTTGTGCCTCCTCTCTATAATGCAGTAAACATACCTATGGTTCTGGGAGATGCTCAAATGTGAGGGGAGGTTAACAGTCCAAGGTCTCAGATCGGTAGGTTTGTTTCTGTAGTTTCTCTGCATAATTTTTTGAATATGCAAAAGGAATTTCTTTTTCTTCATGAAATGCTCTTCCCAACTATCCTTAAGATGGGATTGTCTTTCAAATGGACTCATTCTTTCTCATGAAGGGGAATGTGTGTTTTTAACAAATGTAAGCAAGAGGTCACAGAAGAGGATCCAATAACAAGGAGTTTCAGCTATTAGTTTTTATGGTTCAGGTTAATGTCAGAACCACAGACCACCATTAACTTTCACTCTGTAATGGAGCATAATACTAGCCAGGAATGGGATGCTTGGTTAGCATATGTCAGAGTAATTACAGAATTCATATGAAAAGTACAGCTCTTAATTAGCTGTACAGTCTAAAGGAAATGAATGACAAACTATTTGTATAATTCATGGCCTGTCTCTGTTAATTTGATGCTGTCATGCATGAAGTTCAACTCCCCTGTTTCCTACCAGTCATTGAAAAAGTGTTTATACTGATGTGTCTCTGAAAGGACAGAGATACGAAGGATGAGGATCTTGTACACTGTGATATAGAATAAGATGAGCAAAATGTTCTTAAACTATTTTGCAAAGTCTCTCTTATTTTAAATAATGAGCAAAAGAGATACTAGTTGCATAAGCAGTTGCCCTCAAGAAGATATCAGAGTCTTGATTAGAATGGAGTTGGTCTTTAAGTCGGTCTTCCTGTGGAAGTGCAATCTGGTGTAACAAGTGTTCCCATTAACCATCCCATGCTGCTGAAGGAGACAGATGTCTTTGCAGAAGACTGAGATCATTGTCTTTCTGAACTAAGGTGAATCACTTTAACCTACCTGGCTCTAAAAAGACCACAGAATTTTGCTGGAATCTTCTCAGTGATGTGAACAAACATTGCATTCTGCTCTGAAATAATGAGCAGTCTCTCTGTGTTCGTGTTATCCTTTCAACCAAGACAGAGAAGTAGTAAGTTTGGGTTGAAGTTACTTAGTTGCTGATGAGATGCTTTTTATACAATTTTGGTAAGTGTAAAAAGGAAAACTTGTCATGTCTTATGACTGCAAATGAGAAGACTGTGAGAACGTATTGATGGGAGAGAGCTTCATGAGGACTATTTTCTTCCCTGTTTTATTTTGAGGCTCCTCGGTCTTTTAGACTAGTGCCTCGTGAATCCGTCTACCCCATTTGTCTCCTGACATAACACTGTTTCCATCCTTATCCCAACATCAGCTCCCATATAGATTGAGAAACAATTTAAGTTTCTAGGAGTGCTAATGGTCCCATTTTTATTTTTATAGGGAAAATTTTAAATAAAAAAAAGCCACATCATTTTGCTGTGAGATAATGAGGTAAAACTTATTATCCATCTGTTGTACACAGATTTTAGGTAGCAGAGCTTTTTTATGGTAACACTACAGAAGCTCTTGAAAACTACAGGATTGGCTTGGTTTAATGTAGCTCCCCATGATCCTCCTGCAGCCTTTAGCTTCAGGTTTTCTATGGTGATCTTCCAAAGGCAATGAGAGTAATTGCATCTATCTCTTGGCACATTATGAAGCCCTAGTAAATGCTCTCACTGCTTTGGTCTGGCGTGTTTCTCCAAGGTATACGGCACACGCGCATACATGGACATGGATGAGGAAGGGCCCTGAAGGGGAGAGAAGCTGCCGGTTCATGGAGATGTAGCTGTACCTTTATGCTGCTGTTTCTCTTCCACCACCCCGGCCCCCCTCCAGCTCCACCTCTGCCTTTGAAGACAGTCTGAAATGCAGATACGTTTATGTTACCCTTTGATCTAATTTCATCTCGGTAATTTCTCTTCATGTTATAAACCACTCAGAGTGAATAAACCAGTAATTAGACATTATGACTGGAGTTAGGTGTAATTAGCTATTTAAAAGAGAGCTAATAATACCGTTAATGGAATTTCTCATTTTGGGGAGGGATGGTGTTATAATAAACCTATAAGAAGCTCCCGTTAATGCATAGAATTAGCTCTCTACTGATTTTGTGTGTTTTGTTCTGTAATTCTTCAGGTAAAAGATGCTCCATTTTACTGAGAGATTAGCTCTAACTTTAGTTTATGGGAAACTGTTTCTTGTTATTCTTGTTAAGTTAATGATAATATATTTCTTCTGAGCTGTGCTGCTCACACTACAACTACAGCTTTCTTCTAGAGTGGGTTTTTTTGATTGATAATTTTCTGTAGGTTAGGAAAATGTCTGATTACATGGCCTGGGTCCCATGGGAGGAGACATTTGTATATTATATATGAAACCTGCCTTAGAGAATGTTTTTACATCATGTATCTTGAGCTAGCCTGAAACATACTGAACAAACAGAGAGCAACCAACTTAGCTGAAAACCTATTTTGCATAATATGACTCTCCCTGGCTGTCTTCCTCACTCTCCTTGAAGCAAATTAATTGAAAGTGTTGCCTAGTGATGGGTACTGCTTCTTCTAGCTGTACCTGAAAAAGCCTGGACTGTTACTGCTTTTTTCATTTTCTATTTTGCTTCATGCTATAATCCTAAATTTTACTTGGCAGTAAGTGATCCTACCTATTTTAAAAATTCTGTCTATAATTTAGTCCATTAATGTATGAAATGGATGTGAGTAGATATATTTAACTCCCAAAGTGCCATAATTTAATTCAGGAGAAGAATTAGCCTTTGAGGGTCACTTTTACCATGTATGAATGTTCACAAAAAATAAAAACCCCTGCCTTCCAAATTATTATAAAAGAATTGTTTTGAAATGCTTTCAGTAACTATTTGAAAAGGTCCTGGAACCTCTTAGTCAAAAAGCTGAAAATATGTTTAGGATCTGATGCGTGTGGAGGTGAGAAGTTTAGTCAAAAGCTTCAGTTAAAAAGGGGTGTGGAGAATGTGGGGTACAATTGTAGGATAATCCAGGTTAGGAGGGACCTCAGGAGGTGTCTAGTCTAACCTGCTGTTCCAAACATTGTCAGCTGTAAGGTCAGACCAAATTGTTCAGGGTTTTGTGTAGTCTGATCTTGAAAACCTACCAGGCTGGAGACCACACTTCCTCTCTGAGCAACTTGTTCTATTGCTTGAATGTCCTGCTCATGATAAAGCTTTTCTTTCTATCCTGTTTGAACCTGTCTTGTTTCAATTTCTGTCCATTATTTCTTGTCCTCCTACCATGCAATACCATGAAGAGCCTGGATATGTCTTCTCGATGACCTTCTTGAAGGTATCGGGTGGTTGATATTGGGTCCCTTTAAGCACAAGATACTCATGACCAGGACGGTGATTACTGCTCATGCTGGCTCCTCCAAACAAGAAAAAAAAAAAAAAAAGAAAAAGGAAGACCTTAACAGAGTGTTAAGAGAGAAGAGGCTCACAGAGGCTCATGACTGTTCTTGAATAGCATTCAAAGATTTATCAAACTCTGTAAGTTTTGTTAAAAACAATAGCTTAAAAATAGCAGCACTGGAGGAAAGGAAAATGCTGGTAGCAAGCTTGGAAAGATCAATTTTCTGTGAGAGTGTTTCCTATCACAAGCTTCCTAAGGACTTGATAGAAATAAATGATCCAACTGTAGGATCTGAGGGGCTGGGACCATATTTTATTTGGTTTAATGGGAGTGAGGGCTTGAACTACTGTGATACAAATTATAGTATTAGTAAAATCATTACTCCTTAAAGTAAATTCTACTGTGAGTTTGACAAGGACAGGGTGAATAACTCCCTGAAAACAAAGCAAGGATCAGCTCAAGCTACAAATCTTGGCTGGCATTTTTTTTTGTTTTTTTGACATGCAATCTCTGCCATTAGTCTTCTCAAGTTCTTTCAGATACTGTTTGCGGGATCCAGTTGTGGGCCTCATTTGCAGACTTGCACCATCCAGCTTCTTAAATATAGCAATGTAGGCAAAGGGGAAGAAAAATGGAATTTCCCTCAGCCAAAACTGAAGGGTACATCTAGGAAGGTCGGTGTTGGGAGGCTTCTGCTTTTGCTTGACTGGCGAGTCTCTGTGTCTCCCTTTTAGTGCCTGCTGTGGATGGAGGAATCTTTGCTGACCACAACATTGGATAAAAAGTGGGAGACTGAATGGGAGAGCAAAGTCCATCCTATCCCCTGGGCACCGAGTGTTTACAGATGATCCAGACTGTCATGATCTAAAAGGAGAATAGCAGGGCTTCTGTATGGTGAGCTGTCCACTGACCTCCTGGTCAGTTTTGAGGACTCCATTGTGGGTGCACGAGTGGGAACACAGCAAGCTGGGGAGTATAAGTAAGATGTCAGTTTATAAGAAATGTCATTACATGTTGCAATATGAATCACCAGCTCTTACTCTAATTTACTGTGAATATTAAGTCAAAATAACATAAAGCACCCCAAGGACAGACAGAAAGAGATTTTGGACAACTGCATATGCATGAGAACTTCTCACAGCATCCTCAGCCTGACACAGGCAGCTGTGCACACCTCAGACATTTGATTCGCTTTGACTGCAGACCTGGAATGAAAGTCAGTGTAGTCACTTTCATGTCTCTGGAGGCTTTTTCTGCATTCAGCTGCTTCTGATCTTTTAAAAAAAAACCCTGTCAATAGTAGCATGATAGAAGGGATGTTGTGCTGCTCTAGTCTCATCATGAAAACAAATGCTAATTACTTCTACATGAAGTGGAAGGACATTGTGAGTATTTAAAATCAATCACTAAAGGCAGGGATGTGTTTTCAAGATTGGGATCAGATGGATTGGTTGTAGAAGGTTGAGAGGGTTTTTTGAGAGAAGGTTGAGAGAGAAAATACCACTGGGTTTTTAATTTGGGTTAATTGGGGAATAATTTTTTTTCTTTCCATTACATCAATGATTTATTCCATATAGCATCCCATTTAGTTTCACAGAGAAGAAAACTCTCTTGTGGCTCTCAGTAGCTTAGTTCCAGAAGAAAGGATAGAAGGGTGGCTTGTTTCTGTCCCATGCTAAAAATATGTGCTTGTTACAGATATTACTTAACCTGTGAAGTCTTACCTGTAATACAGCTACCTCAGGCTCCGTTAGTGTGTGTTATTTTTCCTGGAGCCCATAGGGAAGAAGGTTTCTTTCTTTCTTATCCTCCATGCTCTGAAAGCAACAGCTGATCTGTCTTTGTGGGTTGTCTTCTCTGCTAATTCTTCCTCAAGGATTCATGGCTGGAGAGGCTATGCCACAAAACAACTAGCAAAAGGCGGGAGAGATGAATTTTTCCTGAAGCTTCTTCGAGAGAATCCCTGCTCCTTATCTGGGGTATTTGAATGACAGCTATTGCTAGTCAGAAGTCTCTGGCATAAAAGAGAATTAATCAAAACTAGATGCTTCATCACAGTAGATGACTCTGAAGTGGGAGCTGAGAAACTTGGCTGCTGGGGAAATTACTGCAGCTTCAGATTCACCATCTCACTGAAACCAGGGTTTTGGGCAGGGATTCCAAAGCTATCATAGAGGGACACGGGCTTTTTAAGATTAAAGACATGACACGCAACGCAAATGTTTTTTGGCTTTAAAACTAAATTCAACTTTTAATGAAAATGTGAGGACAATAGATGGTAGCGCAGGGAGTTGAGCCAAGTTTTGTAAAAGAACATAGAGTTGGGAGTATTTTAGAACAAAGCAAAGATATCTGGGTCCTGTGCAAAAGTTATTAAATGACTTAATCATACATAGAGGTGGGATTTAGTTTCAAGTGAAAGCTACATAGAACCCAAACTCATAGTCTCTTTAAAACATAAGCACTGAACATTAACCAGAAAATGACTGAGCCTCTTCTATTTATGTTTTTAAAAAATCAATTTAAATACCATCTGTCTGATTTTGTGGAGCAGTGAAGAGGAACCAGTACAAAATCACAAGTCAGTGCTTTGTACACTTTCCAAACAACCTATAGCTCCGGATAACAGATAATGCCATATTCCCCTCCACATGAAGTGGTGTGTTTTTCCAGCAGAGCTGCCCACCGGCTCCTTTGCCCTCTGTCCAGGGACACACTGTCACGAAGCTTGGCACAGGCTGCTGAATGAGGCACGCCTGCTGCCCCCCTCCTGTACCATGGAGGGAGCAGTAAAGATCTGTGGTTGGCCCACCCTGTTGGGAACGGCAAGTGCCACTGTGCTTACAGGGGCCACAAGGCAGCCCCGTGCTACACGTTTGGCCCAGGGCTGCTGGCTGCAGCCATCTCAGTGAGTGAATTCCTCAGGCAGGTGCTCGCTGCGGGATTTATTTGCTGACAGTGGGAGTGGTTGGGGAAGGCAAGTATCTCATGCCCTCCTCTTCAGTTGTTTTGTGATCTCCCTTTAATTATTCCTGGGCTGGTTCATTCACCAGCAGAATGAATCACTTCTTCCACCATGTCTGCTCTCTGGGGGAGAGCAGCAGCTGGATAATATGCAGGGATGCACTTGAGGGCAAGTCCAATACCTGCTTTTCAGGTATTCCAAATAATAGAATCTCTGCAGATGCTTGAGGGGAATAGACACAGTGAAAGTGGTAGAGCTGTTTCATTTTAGAATTCATCCTAGACTTTCGTATATTAACTCATCCATATTGCTTTGTGCTTCATAGTAAATAAATATTTGTTCTTTCTGATGTTTACTTTCAATTAGATAAAGCCTTTTATCCCCATCAACCCTACTTTACTGCTCAAAAATAAATTTCCTTAAGCCCCTGGTAATTTTTTTTTTCTCTTTCCTGAACTGCTTATAGTCTTTCAGCACCTCTGTGGTAATGAATAATAATAATGATAATGATGATAATGAAAGTGAGTGCTTACAGCAGGCTGGAGGGAGAGGGAAGCAATGTGATTGAAACCTCACTCTGTAGTCCTAAATTATTTCCATATTTTCTGTTTTTGTGTAACTGAATGTTGTATTTCATTTGCTGTCTTTTTATGCTTCTGCACTTCTTTCACTGGTATAGCTTTCCCTGCATCTCTTACATTGAGTTTTACATTTGACGTGGTTTCCTGGATGATGAGCTGGGTTTTTTTCAGCTTTACTCAACCTTCTTCCTGTATTCCCAACCATATCAACCATGTTTCTTTAGTGTACTCTTGTAATTGCTTTTTATTTCAGTTTCCATGTTAGGATAATCTGCCAATTAGTAAAACAACTTATAGGTGGTACTTTTTTTTACTGCAACACTTTTCATGCACCACAGTGAGGCATTTTGTGCTCTAGGGGATGGTGCTGCCACCAATCTCATCAAGGTTCCCTGCTGAATCCATCCCATCCAAACTGAGCTTGGGAAAATGAATTCCTTCTCCTAATAAGTTGCTCAAAACTGTCTATGTCTACAATTTTCTCATAGTAACATCAACAGCAGTGACAACAGACTAAATAAGAGTCTCTGCAAAGACTCATATTTAACACCTCCTTCATCTCCCAGGTTTTCCAGTTTTTGTCTGCTTGCCTCTGTGCTGCCCTTATCTTCAGCCTCAGCTTCTTTTTCTGTCATTTCATCAGATTGGGAAAGACAGAAACAGTTATTAAAACTGGACTGATGTAGTTAAGCATGTTTCGAGACATCACACTGCAACTGCAACAGCCATTCAAGCTTTTCTTTCTAATTAGCATAATTAATTAATAGGTACCCAAGAGCAGGTTTCAGATTAATTAATTCCCACCAAAGTTGTCTTCCAAAATACTCCTTTGACCAAATGCTGAACTCATTACAGTTTGAAAGTAAGGTAGAACAGTGTCATTATCTACAAAAATAGGAATAGGTTAGTAACTTTGCTGAACTTTGCTTTTCTTCATGTGCTTTTTGGTGTTGTTCAGTAAAAAGAGAAACATTAAACTTTTGCACCGAGTAAGGATGTATTGATTTCTATTTCTTACATTATCCCGCTGAATAATTCAATATGGCATAGTCATGTCTTTATTAAAACCTTAATATAGGAAGGAAAAATAACAGAGTTCTCTTACTTTGGCCATTCAAGTGGACAAACCTAGGTTATTAGCTACCTGTTAAATTATTTACACAAATGTGGGCAGCAAAGAAATGAAAGTAGACCTTAGAGGTCTTTTCCATTGACTGGTTTTATCTGAAGTATGATTTATTCTGCAGTAACTGATCCGCCGCATTGACAGTGCTAGATAATATTTGCCGCGTAAGGCACTGAAGAAACTTAGTGATAAAGTACTAAATTTACTATTCCCAAATAGAGCTGTTCTTCCAATTCACTCTTCCTGGAATGTGAGCCCAGGTTATTTTCTTACCTTGCAACACAGGTATTTTTTGTATATTTTATTTCAAGGATACCAGTTTTTCTTCTTTGAGTCTTGAAACATAAATTAGTTATGGATAATCTTAAACAAGAGGCCTGTGCAGTGATACTAGATATTGAATAGTTGCTTAGGAATGGCTAGATTAATGTGGTAGTCTTTGAATTTACCATGTCATTAAAGCTGCACTAATGATAAATGCTTGAAAACTTTTCTCCCAGTGTTTTTGTTTTAGACGTTCAACGTTCACCCTGTCTATCAAACAAGATAGATGAGTACAGTTCCAAATCTTCTGTGAGGATTACATCATCACAAATGATGAGGCTTTGGGGAGACTGTGTCTGCCCTTATCCCCTAAAACCTGTCTTGGGAGGATTTTTGTAATCTCTCTGAAATCCTGGATTTCCAGAACTCTTCATAGAACTCAGTAAAACCACTCCTTGTCAAGAGCTATGCAGACAGGCAGTCACGTTGCTCCACTGCAATATGGCTTGATGCTGTTAATAGTTTCTCTACAGTTCCTTACATCATCATGCATTTTTTAGAAGTCTTTTTAAAGACAGAGAGATCACATGAAAGTACGTAGAAAATATACTTTGAAGAGTCTGGAGTCTAGTTTTCAGGTTATGGAGATGGCACTAGACATTTCGTCTGTTTAAAAATAAAGGAAGAAAAAAGGTTGTAGGCAGACATAAAATCTTTTAATAGATCAGGTGATGAAGTGGGCAAAATGAGACTTACGTACCCAGGAACTTGTCTGGAGAAGGGATGTTAAGAAGAAATTGTGTAACTAGAAGCTTTTCTAATTTGTCCAACCAAATCAGCTGGTCTAATATAGCTACTTTCAAACTCTGCCCTTTGTTTAGAGGAGAATTGAATAGCTTATATTCAGCTGAATATCTGAAGTTCCTTTGGGATGATCAAGGCTTTATGTAAAAATCTAATTATTATGTTAATCACTATTCAAATGGCAAGGAGTAAACTACAGAGCTCCAATTGCAAGGTAACAATAGGAAGATATCAATCGTTAGATTTGGTTCTGAAATACATGAATTTTCATGGTTTGTTGAAAGCAAACCATCTCTCTGGGGGAAAAAGAATTGCCTTGAAAATCAATGAACTCATTGCAGTTGTAATTTACTGTTTTGATAAAACTGAAAATTAGCCAGTTAAAATTCTTGTCAATAATGAATAAGAAATGTGAAAGATTGTATGTGCAGTTTTCTGCATGACTGTTGGTATGTATGTATATATACATATATATATAAAATTTTCTTTTGCTGTAGTCACAGAGAAATAGGAAACATTATTAGCAATGGAAAAGACAGCTCAGAATCAAAAGATGATTAAAAATGCTTCTTTTCTTGATAGTGCCATTGTGTTAGGGTAGGAATTGAAGAGAGAGCGCCTTCAGAGACTGCATCATCATGACTGCAGCAGACAGGCAGTAACAAGTCTAAAAATAACAACGTATGGGGGAAGTCAAAGAACATGAAGCTGTGTCTCTGCAAGACGCTGAGCAGCTCCGGAGTATTTGGTACCTGGCAGGGCTGAACTCCTGAACACTGACACCGGGGTTCTGTTCCTCCACCTCACTTTGATTTTATCTTCGTCTTTCACAAGTATTGAAGATGAAACAGAGAAACAAGCTGAGCTGAACAGGAAAGTTTGAAATGTGTAAAGTTCTTTAGCAAATTGAAAGTGAAGGGGTCATTGTGGTCTTGCATCACTGAAAGGATTTACCTGCAAACATGAGGCATAGAGAGAATAGCCTAAAGCTCAGAGCACAAGGATGGGACTTGGCAGAAGGAATCTCAAGTCTCCAATAGATTTCTCATAACTTTAGAATAGCAACTGGGTTTCATGTGGATCAGCCCCATATTTCTAACACTGATGTGGAAAAACCCTCTTTTCACATTCTTCTGTGGAAAAAACTTTCCAGACCGGTGAGATGCACAGAGACTATGGTGTGGCAAGTTGCCTGGTGTAATGCAGTCTAAGCATTTAGGGACTTAGATTTGGTGTCTAAATCACAGCTGTGTCTTCCAGTTTCCATAGTGCATGACTGGGCTGAATAATTTTTCAATGGCAGTCATTTTTATGAAGAATAACTCAAGTGCATCTTGCTTGTCTAGAACTGCTTGCCAGAGCGCAGCTGCTGCTGTGTGGGTGCAGAATCAGCCGTGGTGTGTGTGAAGAGGTACCTGGTATCACATTTTCACTGGGGCAGCTCCTTCTCTGATGGAGGACATGGCCAGTGACTTTTCTTGGGGCAGGATAGGAAAGGAGTCTGCTAGAAATGCACAGTTATAAGTAACATGACACTGAACGTGCAGGATACAGCTTACTTCAGCCATTAAGTGGGCTGTCTTAAAGAGGAACCTTGTTACCTCTGCTCTGCTTAGAAACCTTGGGACATAGCAAGGTGATTGCGGATCTGAAAATATTTCTGGGTTCCCATCTGGGAGAAGAGGCAGATTCTGTGTGTCAAGTGGGACTGACTTCTCTCCACTCCTCCAGATCATTCTGCAAATATTTCCTCACTGAGGTCAGAACTCAGCCACTGCCTCAATAATACGTTATAGGTCAATTTTTTCTGGGGCTGCTGTTTTTCTGCAATAGACAGATTCTTGTGTTATGTCAGCATATACACTGAAAATCCCACGCACTTTACCCAGAAAGGGTGCTGTTTCCTGTGTTCTGGTTCAATTCCATTCCGCACAGTTATTTCATTTCATGTAACTTCAATTAATGCTTGCAGGCATGTAGTGACATTAATTGAGAAATGACTGAAAAGACTGAAAGTGTTCTAGAAAGCAGAGAACTTTGGTAGGCACCCCATTTGCACCATATCATACACCTTTGTCCAAATACAGAGTCAGGAGACTTTGAGCCAAATTGAAGATGACAAATTCAAAAGCCAATGAAGAAAATGCTCTTAAAACACAGCATATAATAACTCCTGCTTCTTGAAAGAAGGGCCGGATTCGGCGACATAAGGACTTACCATACATAAAAGAGGAAGCAAAAATATACCTCTTTAAAAGCTCCCTCTTCAATTTGACTCAGAGAAGTAGTAAAGCACAGACTTCTAACTCATGAAAGCCTTGATTTAGTAGACTGCTTGGGCATGCACCAGTATTTTAGGCTCTAATAATTCCATCGACTCCATTAACATTCCATGTTCACTTAAAATAAAGCACATGCGAAGGGGTTTATTAGACGTCAGCCTAAGAAAACTTAATTATATGGCATAAGGAAGACTTTTTCCATGAGAGCTCTTCTGGACTTTGTTCCAGTGTGTTGCTTTCCCTTGTTGTGCCCATTAGGGATGAAGGGAGACCTGAATGCTTTTGTGGAGCTTGTTAGTCTTATTAGACTATGTACAAACTGACAAGTACAGTCGGTGCCTTTCACTGGATTCATGACAGGACCTGTCTGACAAAGGAAGACTTACTATTGGTCCCGGTGCAGGTAACGATGGTTCAAGAAAAAACTTAAATCAAATTATTTAGTATTAGGCTAAAAATATTTAACATCACATTCAGGTTTAGAAGTGAGAAAGGGGCTGTGGTATCTTTGTAGAGAACATGCACTTTATTTAAAATGCAAATTTGATCAGTCCTAAGGTGCATGTTCATTTTTCTTTAAATTTCTATATGAAAGCTGCTGGGCTTGCTTTCGTTGCTGAATTTCAGAAGGAAACCTGTGTTCATCAGCGTAGCTCTGTACCGGGGGATTCCTCTTCTCTGTTGCCCCCTGCCCCCATTATAGGTCTTCTAAAGAAAGCTTCCATTGCAAGCCCAGATGCTGATACCTCAGTGGGGTGGTAAAGTAACTTGGATCTACAAAGAGCTTTTAGCACCTGCAGCTCTTCTTCAGTGCTGACATCTATTTTCTATGCGTGTGTATCTTTTCTGTGCATCTTTTCATGCAGAAGGCAAATTTCACTGTCTTGTGTATTAGAGCAGAGGTGTTTACTGTTCACAGGTCCGTCTGTTGGCACTGGTATAATGAAAATCACTGCAACTGCTCCCTTTCGTAGCCCCACTCCTTACCCTGAAAAGGGGACAGCAACCACAAAAGAATGTGTTTTTTTTTTTAAAGCAGGTGGGAAAATTCTGTGCTTGACTTCAGCGCTTAGTATTTGAGACTGTGCCCAACGACACAACAAGCCAGGCAGGGGACTCAGAACTGAATATTCTCAGCCAGCACATGCTCTACAGAATGTGGTTTATATTGGTAATTTCTGTGGGGGAATTTCTTGAGACTTGTTTAGTCTCCTGTGTGCTGGGGGCCACATCTCCTTTCTACCTACAACATCAGGTTGTACTGATCATGTTGGTGTAGAAAAATAGCCCTTAGCGTATCTTACATATCTTAGCCCTTACATATCTTAGCCCTTAGCCCTTACATATCTTTTTTCACCTTTACAAATCCATACAGTAAAGTATCATAAATGGCCAGTGTCTACAACACAGAAAAAAAATCACTGAGGGGAATATACTACCCTGTTACCTTTCTCTTGTGCCCATCATTACAAAATCAGTCACATGTTACAACAGTCACAGCACAATTTATCAATTTCATTGTGTGCCAGTGATAAATTTAATGTACTCTGCACAAGAAATCCCATTATCATGATTTTATATGCAATATATAAATATATAGATTCTATTAAACAGTAGCACTGATTGAACTCCTTTAAAAAGGGCTTACCTTAAAAAGTAACATGGTGTGATCCCTTGTAAATTTTTCCAACTTCATTTCCCTTTGCAGTGTTCATTTTTATAATGTGCGCTGTACTCTATTAAGCTGTCAGATAAAAAGGGAGCTAACAGCCTGGCCACATTTTCATCTAACAAAGGATACATTTAGCTAGCTCAATTACTAGTGGAAGCTTTAGATAGAAATACAAAAAGAAGGACGACAGAGCAATTTATTTTTACAATAAAACTATTAATTCTTGCACCCTCCCCTCCTTACAATACTCTGATGCTTAATACTACATTAATGAGGCACTTTTAATATAATTATGGTTGCTTTTGTTCCAGCTCTTCCTGATTTTTAGATGTGGCCTTAGAATTAACTGTCCTTGGCCAGAGTTAAATGTTCCCCTTAATTGGGCTGAAACTGTCAGCTTTTTACCATTTCCTGTAACATCTTTTGTTATTTTTTACCATTTGGTTTTAGGGAGAAGAAAGAGAAAACACCATTTCATGACGCTTCTCTCTTCGGATAATTTAACCAACGTAAAATTTGTAGCATCATTGCTGGGATTTGCACAGTCTAAAACCCAACATATGGCCATCTAACTGTTTTTCTTTGCAATCTTTAGATGCAGTATAATTTATTTTCTTATGCAGCAGGCTGAAGAATACAGGATCTAACTCCTAATACAAGTAACTCATTAGCAACAGGCTATGTTGATCCTGGAACCAACTATAGCAGTTACACAAAAGGTCTTTAAACTGCCTCTTAAACAATTATGTGAAGGAGTCCGTTATTTACACAGCCAGTAACAAGATGTGGAACATTTAATCTTTTAGTTGTGGATCCACTCCTCAGTTAGGTTTGTGCTGACTCTTACTTGTTTGTGCCCTGTGACGGAGCGAGTCGGTGCTGCACAGCCAGCTCATTTGCAGTCTCAGAAGGATGGAGGAATAAATGGACCATAGCAGCTGAATTCCCTTTTAATTTTTTGCATTCTGCCTTCCGCTCGGTGCAGGGAATGCAGTGTTTTGTAATTCAGCTCATCACCTTTACTGTGGTGTTTTCTTCATCTTTATGCAGGTTGCTAGCTGTAGCTGGTCTTTGATATGGTTATGAAATGGCAGTATGAATTACATCTCTCTCCGGATGTATGAAATTTATACCATTATCCCCTTAAGCATATTAAGAGAAAACTAGTCTTTTGTTTTGGACATAAGATGATCTTTCAAACATAAATTAGGAAATTCCTCTTCGTGGTCCAATTCACCTCTGAACTTCATGAGCTGGGCATCATCGCCGTGCTTACAGCCCCAGCAGTTTCAGGTACTTTGTAAGGGTGGGTGATCTGTCTTTCAGCACAGGAGAGAAATTCTGCTGCTTTTGTTTTCTATTGCAAACACAAACCCAGAAACTGGCTATGTTCCCTCTGTTTACCTTAATGTATACATGGAGCAACAACATGAAAGTGTTGCAGGACAGGACATTTGTTCTCTGCTGCCCCCTCCCTAATGAGCGAGTTGGCTTTACACCCCTGAATGTGGCTCTTCCAGAAGCAGGCATTAGGGTTTTGTTTCTGAGGTTTAGCTGGAGGAAGAGGGCAAACATCCCGTTAGAAATAAGGCTTATGACACTTTTTCACAAAGGTGTGAGAACAATTCTGTCAGCATTCCTGGAAAAATTCAGGGTATTTGCTTCCTCGGGAGGAATATTTTAAAGTTGTTTCTGTTCTGGCGAATTTCCACACAGTGATTGGTAAAACCAAATTGTGCAGCCCAGTGACAGGATAGAGGTAATTTGGTAAAACACGGAACCACGTGTGGTTGGAAAGCACTGGTAGGAAGCTAGAGGTTGTGCCCTGGAAATGCTAGAGAAAAACACTAAGAAAAATGCTATACTAATGAAAAATAGATATTTGGCTTCTCTTGGTGGAATAAATGGCTTGTTTGGATAATCCATTTGGGATCTGAAGGGTTTCCTTTGGTTGAAAAGACTGATAAGAGAATTATCGGAATTGCCTAGGCAGAAATACCTGAGATGGATTGAGGCTGTGCATGGAAAGATGAAGGCTCTATCTGAGCTGCCTGGGCAGAATCCAAAAGCAAAGGCAGGAGGAGACAGTTGCTCCTAGGGAAGCGTGGAGGGGTTCCCTGGGAACCAAGGGTTTATGGGTTCCACAGTCCAGCGTTGAGGTTGTGCACTTGCACACAGCATCGCTCCCTGGGAAACTCCGCAGCTCCGTACTGTGGCAAAGACACTGCGGAGGTGGGTTTGTGTTGGACTAAATGGGGTTTTCATTACCACAGCTGGCAAGAGAGGAAAACAGAGACTTTCCTTACTTTCCTTTCAACCCTTGGAGGCTGCCCGTGTCTTGGTAAAAATTACAAGGATCACTTCTTCTGCTTCAATGCCTAAGACCATGCGCTCTGGTTCCTCTGGGGCAGAGATTAATATTTAATGATAAATCACTTTGAAACTGAAAAAAAAATAATCGATGGTCATCTTTGGCCTGCTGTGTTCAGGGTTTAGTAGAGTGCAGTCCTGTATAAGAAGAAATCTTTGCCAGATATTTAAATCTGGCATTGTCCAATGAATCATTCAGTGATGAAATATTCTGGAACCATTATAATTTTTAAAAATTAATCATGCATTAGACTTTTTGCACCACTTAATGTAGCAAAGAAGGGTACTATTTAAATATTACAGGCTTCATTAACTGAAGATAAATTATTGTTCAAAATCAAGTGCATCATTCTGATCCTGAGAGAAGTCTGACCTGTATTTATTTCTGCTATTGGAATAATTATAAAGAAAATTATGCTGTCATTGTTAATTTTGGTCTTATCAGGAAAACTTGTAATGCTTACTGCTCACTGTCTTGAGGTATAGGAGGGGTTAGGAGCTGTGTTAGCACTGAGGGAGATACCGGCTGAGTATTCCCATTTTGTTTGTATTTTCTTGGACAGTATTTATAAATATACAACAATGCCCAAGAAACTCAGTTCTGCGCAGTACCAGAAATATAGTTTAGATCCAGGAACAGGAGTAAGAATCCACACTCATCTGACTAAATCCTGCAGAGTGTGTAACCATTTTTATTGATAAAGGACAATCTGGTTGATATAATAGGTCTTTTAAATATATATAATCTTTTAATGTAAGGTTTCCAACAAGAATAAATTTAGGCTACTATTCTTTCTTTTTGCTTTTGCAGATTGTGTCTCTTTAAGCCACTTTTCAGTAACTTAACTGTGATGTGACAGAATTATACACTGTTGTATATAGTTGAAAATGCTATATAAAAAAGTTAATTTTCTCTTACAGAAAAACAGTGATTGTTTTGTTTTAAATGAGATTATATGAGTGCAATTGGTGACAGTTACCTCTTCAGATATTCCCATATTGTTATAAGATCAATAACTCATTGATCGAAGTGATAAGAGAACTATCAGATTTCATGAAGTCGTTAATTAGCAAACTACCAGTAGTGCTTACTGAATCACTAGGGTATTATTGCTTAATTATATGCCTAACTAAGCATACCCTCTGCTCTAATTAGTGGAAAATGAGTTAAAAATATACAGGATATGCCCTACTTCTGTACCCAGTCACAGCTTAACTCATTTTCTTTAATTTCCAGATATTATATCAACTTTATAAAATATTCAACACATGTATTTCATAGATCTGCTACCATTAGTGTCAAATTTGTTGATGCAGCTTAACTGATCTAGAAGTTTAGAAATGAATATTAATATATTGTTTACAAGGACTGCCAGTTGAAAAACTTTAATCATAAATAAGGCATATTAATTTCAAGTGCCTGTGCTCAAATATGATTAAATGCCAATAGGAAATATATTCAGGACAACCAGAGGTGCACTGCAGACCCCCTTTGTAGTATGAGAGTGTGATTCTTCATCTCTTCCTTGTAGTAGGCAACATCCATCAAGGATCCAAAAGCCTCCCTCTTGCAAGGTTGAGGTCAGCTTTAAAACACCCCTATGAGCTGAAAAAAGTGATGAATAGATTTATTTTTTTGAACAGGTTTAGTTGTGATTAGCTGGTAACAGAATCTGTCAGCACATGCTCGGTGTGAGGGAAGTTGAAATCTGAATTCTGCCCACCTTGTTTGTGTTGAATATGGTTTGGGTTCTGTTGTTGTTTTGTTTGGGTTGCATCTGCTTACAAACAGTAGGTTTTTCAGGTGGTCATAGTTCTGAAATTCAAGCTCTTGCTGGTTGTACCTCCATTTACTAACCTGTGAAGTAAGAGTCTCAATCCCAGATATTCTAGGTAACTTTGGCGACTGGCTAGAAGCTATTTAGGGAATGTAAAGTGTAATCAATGCATGAGAAAAAATGTTAGAAAAAACCAGTTAATCTGAGGCTGTTAAAACAAAAGGACCATCTCTGACCCTGGAATTGCCTGAGCTGCAGATCACTGAAGGCTGAGATAAGTATGGCGAGGTCTGTGCCTTGTTCTCATAGACTTCCTCGGGCATTCGCTGCTGCAGACAGAATCCTTGGCTAAGTGGGCCTTTGATCTGACCTGGCCCAGACATCACAGTGTAATTAATGCTTGTCAGAGCCTGCAGCAATCTGTAATCCACTGCACTTCTGGGGCTGGATGTGGGCTAGTAGGTGGTCTCTTGCTCTAGTCTCAAATAATGTAATGTAAATTAGTCTCCACTGAAATTGTACTTAAGCACTGGAGTTAAAGGGGCTTCCTTCGCCAACACCAGCTGAAAGTGTACCAGAAGGATACTTTTTTCATAAAAGATTCTTGTATGGGTGCATGAAGATTGTCAGCTATAAAATTAGAGTGGAATAGATATAAGCCTAGTTTGAATAAATTTTCTTTACTGAAATGAGCATTTTAACTATTACCATGCTCGTGCTATTTTCTTTTTAAATATTTTGATTATCACTTTAGAGTTTTGTCTTGTGTGAAGGTGTAGCAGCACTTTTTCAGTGTGGTCTTCTACCCCTTTAAAAGATAATATCCTGTAAAAGGTTTGATAAAAAGTTTAACTTTTATACTGACAAAAATCACTTTTAAAACTGCACATCCCAAACTGAAGGGCACGATCAATCTATTTGCATAGAAATCCCCAGCAATTAAGACAAAACAAACTTTACAGCATAGAATTAAGCATTACAGTAAGAAACCAAATAAAATCTGTAAGTATCAGGACAAAGGCAGAGTGAGAGACACACTAGAAAATTGTTCAGCGGGAATTGATGTAGTCAGCTTGAGTGAGGAATATAAACCCACTGATGCGTGGATACCCCTGCCTGAACAGCACGGAATTCCTGTAGAAGGAGAAAAGGTTTTACGGAGTCATGGTCAGCCCTCCGATGATCAGAGCAATAAAATCAGTTCCCTTAAGGTAATCCCACTGCGCATCTTCTAGTGCACGTTGTCAGGCGACTGAAATGGCTCACTTGTGAGTGCTTTATTTTCCTCTCTCATTCCTCACCTCCATGTGTATTCAGGGCTTTCTTCCCACTTGTTCCCTATAGGGGACTGCAGCAGATGCATAACCCGGTGCTGGACCAGCACTGGGAAATTGTGGAGCCGTCTCACCGTGAAGGTTTCTGGGCAGAGATTCTGTGTGGAGGAGCAGAACAATGAGATGAAACTAAAATCAAAGAGCCAGTGATCCCTGCCAGAGGCTGGACAAAGTCCTGAGCAGCAACCTGCTCTGAGCAGAACGTTTCCAGGAGATGATCTCCAGAGGTCCCTTCTGACCTCCACTATTCTGTGATTCTGTAAAATGAGGCCTATTAGTGTGCATGTCACAGTGAATTTTCTTGGTATGGCAGAACATCTCCCGACAGGAGTACAGACAGAATTTAGGCTCCTCTAGAGAAGTCAGTTGCTTATTAGAAACATCTTGATATATACGGCAAATACCTGTGGGGAGATGGGCAACTCAGTTACTGTCTGCTGGCAATAACACATTTCTGCAAGTAGTTTTATTGCCATCAGTCATATTTCCCTCAAGTGTGCTCAAGGGGCAAACAAGTCTTGAATATCCAGGAGATGACTAAAGTACTGGTGTAGAAGCAAACTTCTTCAATAGTGTCAACTTCTGACACTTAACAGTAACGCCATGAACATACATCTGTGCTGCCACCCTCACAAAAAGCATTCCAGGGAAGCGGAACAATCTCTTTCTGCAGAAATCCTTCTTTCCCATTAGCTAAATTTCAAGTTTTGCAAGTTGTACTGATCTAAGTTGTACTGATCTGAATCAGGGGAAGCTTATATACCCCAGGAATTCCCTGAATTATTAGTCTGACATGTTTATATTCAAGTTTCCCATCAACAAGCTCAAAAGCCTCTCTAGAATGTGTAATGCGTGACCATTCCTATATGCACCAGCTGAAAGCCCCAAACCCTTTCCAGCATGTACCTTTCACAAAAGGGCCTGACGTACTGTTTTAAAATTGTGAGTGGTATGAACACCGCTCCCTCTGCATAGCCCTGTCCTAAAACCCCACGCAGGTGAGCTCATAAGCTCCGATACAAATCCCATTATCTCCTTGTGACCATTTGACCTTGCAAACTTACTTGGAATTCTGGTCACTTAATGGTTATAAACAAGTAGAACCCAGAATGCCTTGAAACCTGAACATCTTTTAAAGTTTTCTTCCAAGCTGTCTAAACTCAGGCATCAAAGAAGGAGTCAGCTTTTAAATCTGAACCTCAGACAACCCTGTCTACATAGTCATGAATTTCAGATATATTGAAGAAGGTCATTGTCAGGAAATCCTGAAGGGAGTTGCTGGCACTGAGTTCAGAATCCCTGGGTAACACCAGCTTCAAGAACATCTTAAATGAACAGTTTACAAAGGAATACGTGTCTCCTCAATATAGCAAGTTCCCCACAGAAGGCATTTGTCTTTGCAAGCCAACTCCTAAATTTATTGGGACAAAACATACAATGTGCATAATAGCAGGGAAGCCATTGGAAGGACTGATGTCAAAAGAAACAAGAACAGTGAACAAATGCATTAATTGTGCACTGAGTTTTTGCAGCTTGACACAATGAAGAAAGTCACAGAGCTCTACATGGCTCCTCTAATGCAAGCAGGGGAAAGTGACAATGTCACTTCCATTATAAAAAGGAGTTGAAAGAATATCTAAAAACGTATGGGCAGTGCTTGTATAATTCATATGAGAGAAGATGCCTGAAAATTTAAGGAAGTGACTGCTCAGTCTGCTCACCCACTCTATTTACCTTGGAAGGGTGCCACACAGCTACCGAGATTTCTGACATCACCAGCCCTGCTGAAATATTGCCAGGATAGATACCTCATATTTGTCATTGGTTTTCCCAGAGGTCCTTAGGAGAATTTAATTTCTCTTTCACATGGTTTTCTTAAGAGGTTTGTGAGTTTTTGTTAGCTGGTGGGTGAAGTCAGTTGTAAAAACTCAGTGTTGGCTTTAAGCACACACTAATGGCAATTTTTTTAGCATTAAGTTGCATGAATAAATGTATGTTTTCAAGAACTGATGAGCAACCTTCTGAAAATTGCCATTAATGCTTCATGGAGTAAAGCAAAAAGGCTGGTGGATCTATTTGATCACGCATATGGCAGCCCTCTATGGTGCCACTACACAGCAAGCTTACTAGTCCATCCATCATTTACAAACAATAATTTTTCTTCCTCATCTTTTTCTGAGCACTCTGTTCTTAGATTACACTGTCATTGTCAGAAAGATGAATTTCACAGTGCCTTGGTGGTGTAGTTTCCCCCATGCAAGTTTTATCCACGTATATCTATTTGGAAGAGGGGAAGAAATGCAGATAATGCGATCTTTGAAAATAACACAGAGAAGAATAATTGTAATGAGGAGAGTAGGTATGTTATGGCAAAGGAGACACTGGCCAATGCAAAGCAGAGCGTCTGCAGGCTCTTCTGATGGAAGGAGAGCCACCTACTCGAAGAAGTAGACGTTAACGTCAGATATTTTGATACGCAATGAACTGGGAATTTTCCTTAACAGCTATCAGCTGACCCCTGGAAGCAGAGAACATCTCGTAGCCTGTTTGGCTGTGGAGGTGGGTGGCTTACACTGACAGATGGCTCTTCTGGAATGAGGAGTGCTCTCGAGATGCTGACTAAAACGATGTCAGTGTCACTACTGGCCAACTGCAGTTCTGTCTGATTGGTAAGGGACAAGTTTCCTTTCTTGCCTCGGTGCACAGTTGTAAGTCATTTGTGTGAGCAGAATATTGGAAAAGGCAATGGCCCTATACTTTATGAAACACTAGAAATATGTTAATTTCTATTGTCTGAATTAAAAAAAAAAACTAAATATGTTTGGTTGTATTTGGTTTTAAATGCATTTAGTTTGCATAGTTTAATGATGTAATTTGTAGCTGTTTGTTTACCATTCCTCTCTTGATAGTTCAGAGAAAATAAATAGTTTATTTATCACAACAGGTAGGTCTTCAATTTCACTCAATTCAAGTCTTTTGGAAGACAAATCATTTCCTTCTTTTTCCAATTCACAGGAAAGAAAAGATAATCTTCCCTACCTGTAATTGCACTGATAAACTGTATATATATGTGGCCACAGATAAAAGTATCACATCTGTTTTAGTGACTTCAGCACTATGAAGATTACCCTATTTATTTCTAACCATATGAATTTGACAGTATCCTCTTTAGATTTCTATTCTACAGCATGTCAATAATCTTTGAAAAATGCAGTTCCTTGCTCTGTGAGACAGGGTTGATAAGGTAAACTATTAGAATGGAGTTTAAGCATTTGAGGAAATTCCAAGGACATCTGCTAGGGTGGAAGAGACTTGTTGCTTTTCTCTGTCCAGCCGATATTATTAGGTGCATGTATGTCATGGATTAGTAATATTTAAAACTATTTGCACTATCATGTTGCCTTTAAAGAGTTGCTATGAATATATGTGTGGAAACTTACCATTGGACTCATAAATGAAAGAGCCTGTCTGCCTGCCTGCCTTCCTTCCTTCCTCCCTCCCTCCCTTCCTTCTTTCCTTCCTCCCTCCCCAGGGCTACCAACTCTGTCAAACAGAAGGAAGAAAGAACTGAACCAAACTCTTCTACATGAAGAAGAAAAATCCTAGTGATTTTTTTTTTCCCGTTGCTTTATCCTATTACTTAAATATTGATGAAGACTTCCCATTGTTTTCACCTGGAGTCTGTTTCATAGTCATATGGACTTTAGACAATTTTTCCTGGAGTTCAGTCTAAAGGTTTCTGTCTTTTTCTTGGTGTCATTATATTACCCTTGGTTGCACGCTCACCGATCCCCTTCCCCGAGCTCCAAATGCGTGTCAATGCGTCCCTCAGACGTGTTGGGTTATCTGGGTGTGATGCTTGTAGCTGGGAGCAGATGCAAAGGCTGCCGACAGCCCAAGCAAAGTTTTGCCTTCCCCAGACCGTGCAGTCAGGCAAGGCACCATTTAACTTTTTTTTTTTTTTCCATTTATGTGGGAATGCAAAGGTGTGTACGCTTCCTGACAGATGTCTGCACATAAATGAATTGCATCCCAAGCAAATTTCTAGAGGCTGGAATTAAGCCCAAGAGTCTTTTATTCAATCTTAGACTGCACTACCTTCTAGTGGCATTTTACAATATTTCCTCCCTTCTAACTTTTTAGCACTCCTGACAGCAATCAGGGACTCTGAGCTGCAGCTAAACTAAACAAAGGTAGCTTTTTAGTTTCTAATACATTATGAAGCTTTTATTTTCTCCAGAGCAGTAAAAATTACATGCCAAAAATCTCATTCTGTTTCATGGACTTTGTTCCCATCAACCTGTAACTGAAATTTCCAAAAATGTATTTGCTGTCTTTTAGTGCCAGTCTGAATATCACACAGAATTTGACTGACATAAATGAATTCATGGTTGATAGTTAGACTTAATAATGGATAGGTTTCCTGAAATGTAAGCAGGCATTCTCCAAATAGGAAACTGAAGTTAGAAATGTTGAAGTGATTAAAAGTCCATGAAGCAATGTTGGAATACATAACTTGTTAGTGGTTTCATTTTACTTTCTGCAAACCAGAAATAACAATAAATTATAAAACCAATTGGTTTAGATTAAATTATAATGAGAGTATTTCAGGCTGTGTTCTGCATGGATGACAGTGCAGGAAGACTGAACTAACTGCAAATGTGTTTGTAAGGGACTGGATTCTGGCCCAGCTTTTAAGCTTGTGCATGTCAATTAACAGGTAGCCCAGGACCGAGCTGATGCACCACTTCCAGCTGAGCACAGGTTCTCGTTGAGCGTGACTCGCTGCCTGGTCTCTTGATTACTGAACCATCTTTTGACCCAGAAAAGGCAAGAGGCGTAAGAACAGGAATTTCATTCCAGGGGTAACAGGGCAGTTTTGTCTGCTAACACAGGGCAGCCAGCATGTAACAGTGTTACCAGATTTTTGGACATCAGGAACTGAGCTTACAATTTAAATGCAGAAAAATCATTGATCTTTCTGTGAAAGAGCCACATAGAAGCTCAGCGAATTATTTGGCCACAGACTAGCAAGGAAGGGAAGGAGGAGCAAGTCGTGCTATGCTGGATTAGTCAAGGTTATACTTAATAGCAATGACAAAGGTGCAGTGGCATCATCTACTCTTTATGTCCATGAGCCAAGAAGTCTGTAAATTACGCCTTTTTCAACTCTTTGTAGTAACAGGGTATTATTACCTTACTGTCTGATTCTTGAATGTATAAAAGTCGCTTTAATTTTTATCTGACGGAGACCTGTTAAGAATTTGGCAGCTTTTTGATGAAGTAGTGCTATAATTGGTACTACAATGCAGTCACAGGGACAAGGAAATGAAATGTGTGTGTATAGATATTATATATATAAAACATATATCAAATGAGCTATGAAACCAGAGTATACAACTCAGTAAACATGGCAAAAAACTGAAACAAAACTGGCGGCAATATGTTGTTCTTCACAAGGATTCTGGTTTTTTATCAGGCTGCAATGCTGAAACTTTGGTACACGAACAATAAGCCATGGAAGCTTATTTATTGCTATCAGCTTTGTGGGAAAATGTCATCGTCCCCAGGTGAGACTACCTGTATTGCTTTCTTTGCTTTTTTTTCACTCCTGCCTAAGCTGTAAAATATTACATACTTGTTCAGGCAAATATTGAAGGACAGCTTTATCCCACTGTATTAAGACTCTCGTGAAATTTGATCTTACCCTTCATAGAGATATTCCCTGCATGGGACTTATCTGATTAGTTTCCCACATATATGCAACTGAGTGGTTTTTAAAAAATAAGATTAAAAGTTTAACAAAATCTGTGAAGTGTCATAGTTTGACTTTAGAAAGAAACCACAGTGGAAAATGTTAAATTGCATGTTTTTATGATCATTCAGTAGAAATTTCTATCACTCAGTTCAGTAATAGTAGAATTTCAGCTGTAAGATATTAAAGCAGGGGCTGGGAAGGTGGTACAAGTGTATCAAAGTTGTGAAAATACCGCAGTTGTCTCTGATGTATTTACTTGCTTCAGTGGACAATAAGAAAGTCTTCAAGAAAGGTGACCAGGTCAAAATGTAATTTAAAATATTCATTTTAGCAGCTGATGCAAGGCCAGATACATGTTGCAGGCCATTTAAATGCTTATAAAAATCATAGTTGCAGCACAGCTCTTTCCAGGACACTAGATGCTCTACAGTCATTCTGTATAAACCCAGTGGGGACTTTGTAGTTTATTCCATTAATCAGGGAGGGCTTTTTAGCTGATTTTCTTTAACTGAAGCTTTTTGGACTTCTATAGAGATCCAACCACTAAAATTCTGTGTGATTCTGTGATTTTCAAGAAAGAAAAGCTGCAGCTGCAGTTTGATTGACCAGCTTCATAAGCATTTACTCATGAAAATTAAATGTGATCAATAAAACTTCTACAATAGAATATCCATTGTAGGTTTTGGTTTTTATTCTAACAATTTCCAATAGGTAGCCAAGCATGTGAGTTTTATGTCTGTTCTGCAAAATTCAGTGTGTCAAGTGCAGGACAGAATAGAAAAAAGGCCTTCTAATTTGCGAATACCATTTATTTTTTTTTAAGACTGGAGGAATTTTTAACCCCTAACCACCTGCAGCCAGGTTTGCTCTGGGCTTATTCAAAGCATCTCCAGCTGCCCGTTGCTCTCTGCCATCCTGAGTTACATGGGAGCTTTGCTTGTGGAACTGTTTGGCAGCACAGACCATGGGATGATCCCACTTAAAATTAAAATGAGCCTCAAAACACTGGAGCAGGGCAAACAAAAGGGTGACCGTTGCCAAGAGAAATGCTCCGGGCTGACTTTTTTATTGGCTCTGCATGGATGAGGATGAACACGCAAGGGCAGAGCGGCAGGGACTGCTCCCACTTCTTGCTGGTTGTGTCTCAGGGTGGCAGCCAGAAGAGCTGCTCATGGGCAAGGGGCGAGCTCATTCCCGCTGCCGTACACAGAGCAGATGTGGGCCTTGTCAAGGAGCTCAGATCGAGCCGTATCTATGTAAAATCAGCCTTTTTTGTATCATTTTACGCTCCTCAATTAACCTTCTCTTTTCTGAATCCATTCAACTGGGACAAAAAATGCTATTATCCACTCCTGACAGTTAATTTTATTCTTATGTGCATGTACGGATGGACTTTTCACAACACTGAAGGGATATGGTTGAATCAAAAAGAAAAATATTCTTTATTTATATTCTTACTACTTACTATGAACATTTGTGATGGTTATTATTGTTACTTTAGCGTAACTTGTTTTAAGAAAAAGACTTCCTTGCCTGGAAAAGTAAAAGCCTCAAGGAAATTCTTAAGTCATTAAATTACTTGAATGAATTTAACACTGGGTAATCCCATTACCATCACAGTCACTATTATGGTGCAACTGGGAGGGGAACAGATCTTGTAATTCGGATATTTGGAACAGTGAAGCAGATAGCATTTGGGGAAGAATTTAGCCTGTAGCCCCCTCACAGGAGCTGAAAACAAGTGAAAGAAATAACCTAATCTTATGGTTCTGATGCCTGGAATTAACATTTACACCAAATTAGCTGAATGAAATTCCTGTCAAAGAGTTTAACTACTAAATATTATTTTCCTAACTACATCTCAATTCAATTGCTAGTTACGGCTGAGAGATTCCTGTCAGGTTTATAATGAATGATGATTCAGAACTCATCTCAATTTTTGTTAGAAGTATTTGTGGACTTATGATCTAATAAAATATGCAGATAAACTACTATTTTTAACAAATAGGATTTAAGTAATTGTTCTGATCCCTTGCATGCTAAGGTTCATTCTCCTTACCTTCCCCATACTTAAAGTTTAATTCAGTTGTGAAGGTTGCAAAATAGACATCTGAAGCAAAGGCAGCAAAATCAATTATGGTGCAGTTCTAGCAGGTCCCCTGGGCTTTAAGCAAAGAGTCAGGGAGGGTGGGAGGCTCCAGAGGGTTTCATTACGAGCGTGACGTGTACATTCGTGTCCTTTCCAAAGCGGTCTGGGTAAGGTACATCTGCGGTGCTGCCAGGAGGGGCTGAGTGAGCCTGCACCACAATCTAGTCCTCTCCCTTCTCCCTGAACTAGTTTTTGCGGAGCCAAGCAATCAGCCAGTTCAGGAAACTGATCTGGCCCCACAGCTAAAGATTATTAATATTCGGCTTAATCAACTTTCTGATTAAGCTGCCTGCAGGGCCCAATATACCATGCTGGTACCAGCACAAGAGGGAGAGCATGCAAGCTTGCAGATGGGGAAGAAAAAGGCAAGATCAGCATTAAATCAATTTGACCATGAAACTGTACTTCAGGTCTAATAAACCACATAATGAATTGCTGTTCAAAGCTCTGGTATAAAAACCTCTAATGTGTGTCTAAAGCAGAGCTCTATTCAAAACTAACTGGCAGAGAACGGCTGGTAGGGGGATGATGTGCCTGCATTTAAGTTGTGTTTTTCAGTCAGATTCCTGGAGACACATCCATCCTGTACCTGCAATTCTCTGTCAGCTGCAGGGAAGGGTCCCTGTCAGTCCAGCACAGCTCCAGTGTGGTGTGAATGATGGGCTCCTCGCTGGACACCTGTGGGGGGAGCCCTCTTCTTCAGTGAGTGCACCTGCAGTTGTCTTCTGTTCAAATTTCCCCACTGTGTCTCATGAGCATTCTCTGGGGGCCCTTCTACACTTCACTTCCAAGATTTTCCCAGATGGCTACTCTGCAACCCAGATGTTGTTTATTTATTCATTTGTCACTTTAAAAGGAACAATACAGAGAAAAGAATAGAACAAGACATGTTTGGTTCTCTATCAAAGGAAAAAGAAGGCGTCTTGTCTGAGTTTCCAGCACGTGCACTTCTGAGGTTGAGAAGGTTGTCACAAGTTAATGCTCCTCTCTTAAAAGCAGCTTTCCCATTCTATTCTTTTTCTACTGGAAGGTTTCTGATTAGTGAGAAGCTGGGCTTTAGAAATCCATTCCTAAAAAGGGTAGGTTAATAACAACTCAGTTCCTGACAGCCTGTGATAGAAATCCATGAAGGTCTCTGGAATGCCTCTGTGAAGTATGACTCTGCTCCTGGCTGTTCTTCCATGGGGTTAAAACACGCATGTTTTGTTGACGTGCTAAGATGGCTACTTGTCACATTAAATGTATGTAGGAAGCCAAAGACTCCTGCCATTTCATTTTCAGGGACCTGTCTGAAAGGCACAGTGAGCAATCCCCTACTGACAGCCCCGTCAGACCATGGCATCTCATTAATATTGCGGAGTCCAGTATTTATGAGATCAGCCTTTTGCAAGAGTTCAAATAATAGTGAGTGAAGAAACCGTGGGTGCAAAAGTTCAAGCATGAACAGCCTTCCCTCTGGGGCATTCAAGACCATTCAGTTCTCCGGGGCATTCAAGACCTTTTCTATCACACCACTGCGCTGCATAATGGGACTTTCAGAATTGCATAGTTCTTTCAAAGTGTTGCTAAAGAGATTGAGGAGGACTTGGGCTGCAATCAGTCTCTTTAGTGATATTACTATAAAGATTGTATCTCTTGTCCATCCATTTGTCAGAAAGAGTTTTTACAGCAGACATAGCTTTAGGACATTTGTCATCCAAGACTAAATATAATAGAAAACCTGGTACTTCACATGCAACATGCTGTTCTCCCTCTAAACGGGGTGTAGGTGTTCAGAGACTGCGGTCTTTGACATTTTTGTGTATTGATGCTGTGCCTCATTTTCTGGACTGGAAATAGATGTGTTACTGTCTGAAGGGGCACAAGCCAAAGAGACAGTCAGGTCTTCCATTTGGTTGGCTCCTGCAAGATCTGTAATAGCATCACTTCTTGTTTTGCTTACAGATACGAGGTACAGAGAGTTGATGTATTTGTATCCACCATACCAGTGATCACAGCAGCAGTTGGAGTAAATTTCAATCTCATGTTTAGCAATGCTCAGAGCCTGAAGATAAGTTTTAATTGAGCTTGCAGAAGCTTCTCTTTTGTTGGAAATTGTTCATATTCATTTGTTGAAGCATCTTCTAGGAAAGCTCATGGGCAATTTCAGGCTTTGACAGGATGGAGCTCATTAACTTCTACCCAAGCTAAATGTCAATTTACATACTAATATAAATTGTCTCTTACCTCTGTGTCCCCAGTCACATTTTTTAGAAAACCAAATGCTTAAAGTAATTTTTAATCCATGAAATCACAACAGTTAAGAAAATGGCCCCAGATGTATTTCTCCAATAGGAGCTATTATACAAGGCACTGCAGACTCTGGGCTTGTTCTCTCACTGCCTCAGAGGAGAAAGGGGCTCCTTATAGAAATCTAGTAAAATTTTTTAAATGCAGTAAAAAAGAAATAAATATGTGAAAATTCTGGAGAACACTGAATTCCCTTTTTCAACTCTAGATCATCAGAACAAATCCATCTGTAATTGGTAATTAAAAAGATTAATAGCAATGGTGTAGGAGGCAATGAATAATAATGAAAGAGAAAAGACCATATTTCTCCTTTTGCAGTATGTGCACATAGGAGGTAAACCCATTAGACAGAAAATAGGAAATCTTTTTGCATCCACACAATAAACATGCCAAACTTGCTCCCAAGAGATATAGTTAACAGAAGTTGGTTCGCATTAATTTAAACGTCCCAGAGATTTTTTTGTTTTAAAAGGAAATCTTGTGGTCAAAGACTCATGCCATAAGCAAAACAACCAAAAGGGAAATATAAGAAAGCATTTTAAAATCACATTCCATCACTTTGGGGATTTTTGTTTCTTGCATCTTTCTTTGAAGCATAAGGTGGGTTTTTATTCTAGGAAGAATCTGTTACATTTATGCTGCGTTTTAGAAATAAATTTCCTCAAGCCATATTTGTCGTTTGTATTCCTTTTGAAAAGAATAATTTTGCTGGATTTCACTTGTTCTTGCAAAAGAAGCAACATGTTGCCAGAATCAGGAAAAATATGTATGCAGAGCATCTGAGCCAGATGAGATTCAGCACTCAGCCAAACAGGAATCAAAAATTGTACCGATTCTTTGGCGACTAGCAGCAACTCAACAGGGCTTGTAAAGTGAATGTTTCATATTCATAAAAATAGTAGCGATTAATATTTAGTTTACAGAGTGCAGCAAGGAGCCCTGTTTTGACCAAGTCTGCATCAAGAGGCAGCAATTTCTCTTTTTAATGAAAATTTCAGAAAATGAAAATATTTGTTTATATAACACTTTATTCACTACAGATGGGTATGTTTCTGCTCCCATATAAATCACAAGGGAATTATCATAATTATGAAATTTTTGGTCTTTAAAACATTCCTCTCAAATACACAAGGAGGGATTTATTGCTCTCCTTCAATAGGCCCCAAGAGTTGCTGGTATTTGCAGATTAGCAGGTGCCCCCAAAGAATTAAATTAGTAAGCTTAACCAAGTAATATTTGCACTCCTGCCATTTTTGGGCCCTACCGCATAAAATCTTTGTACGCATGCCAAGCACCAAGAGGAAGCTTTCTTGACCATAGAGCAGATTCTTACAGGTAAGGTGGGAATGGAGGTAAAGTAGCATGACTAACTTTCCCATTTCTGCTGTTAATGGCTTCTGGTCTTGGTCCAGTACCCTGTGATCCAATTTCTAGGTTATGGTGTGTGTATGATGTATGTTTTTGTCACCTTAGAAACGTGAAAATACTTACTAACTGGCTGAAGAACTTCATGGTGACTGTGAAGTAATTTTTTGTAACTATGAGCACCCTGAAGTTTATAGATCTCAGCATGGTAGAAGCTACAGATGAAATACTGCATATGCAGATTAGCACATTTACATAAGATACTGACAGCACCAGCAACTAGTCCGTCTGGCACAGAAAGAAATTTGTATTCAAGTCCTTGTAGGTGACATGACAAGGCTCACCTTCTGTGTTGCTCGAAGCATTGTGCAAGATTTCAAAACTAGTAAGTGTGCAGAATTATTTTCTGAACATCAAATCTGCAAGTGTTTGGTGAAGTCTTAGTGTTGGGTTCACTGTAGGTACATCTTTGTTTTACTATGCATCCACATGAGTGTTCCAACATCAATGTATGAATAGATTTTGATGACGGTGTTCTGCAAATAAAAATCACACACAGGACACATAAAATAAGCATCGGATAAAATGCAATCAGAAAAATTAACTCCGAACAAGAGGATGGTGCAGAAATATAAACCCCATTTTATTTTCAAATATACCTGCAAAACTATTGTTAGTCCCATCAAGTGATGGTAGGTGATAGGCTGAGATGCACCTCAGTTGCTTTATGTCAGGAATGAGAGCTACCACATTCCCAGAAGACAATTCCAGGCTGATCTCCAGAACAGTTAGGGTTTGGTCAAGCTCCAAATTAATCTCTTTGAAAAAAGTGAGCATTGCATATAATGTAAGAAAAAAGTTTAGCAAATCTCATTTCCCCTTTTAAGTTGTTCCATGATGAATATGGTAACTGAAGACACAGGGGAGAAGTCCACAGCCCTTTACAAATCTGAGTCCATTATACATATATTATTTATATTGCAGATTGAGATGAAATTTTGGTCTGTTGAACACTGAATTTTTACAGTAGACTGCAGAGAAATTATTCAAACCAGGTGTTTCTTTAATTGCAGTGCACTAGGGACAACGCTGAGAGCTGAACAGATCCCAAATTTACCCTTTCAGCTGAATGATGCAGTGGTTTAGTGTTAGTACACAAGGCAATTAAATAAATTGCACTGGAAAACGAGGCAGGCTGGTTGGCTTTAAACTGCTGAGTTTTGATTGCACTTTGTGTCTTTATCTTTTGTTTGCTTTTGTTTAGGCCTTTATACCAGTATATGATATGAAGAGGTAAACTTGTCCATTAAAACAGAGAGAAAACTACTTCTTATGGTTAAAATTAAGCGCAACTACACCATGCTCTGCTCCGATCATTGGCCTAGTGAGCGGTCTTCAGCAAGTACTATACTGACACCCTGCAGCAGGGTTATTTACCTCCTTACTCTGCATAGGAAGAAAGGAAGGGAAAACGGAAGGAAAATTTGAAAAATCAATTTTGAAACCTTGAGTAACACTCCACTTTAAGTACATTTTAAAGCATTGCCACAAAGTGCTAGCACATAGGCTGGGCTGCTTAATGCAAGTCAGATTTCCTCTAGAAATATAAAGTACCAATTTTCCACCATACCAAAGTGAAACTGAATGTGGGTTATCTGACTTTATGTGTGTTTGTCTAAAGACCTGACGTGGATATGACCTGCAGTATCACGATGTCAGTGAGGTCTTGGTGTCTTTAATAAGGTATTTATAAACACTTTCCTTGAAAATTACTGTCTCTTGGTGGAGTTTTTCATTTGACAGCTACATCTGGGTCTTTCTGACAGAATATGAAATCTCTTACTTTTGCCACTTGTTTTACACAGTCACCCTGTGTTTATCATTTCCAAGTAATATTTGAAAGGGCAGAAAAATATGAAGAAAGCAATCCATGCAGATGAGTCTCTGGAAGACAAGAAAATATCTTTAAACCTTTTTAAAGTTCAGCCAACTGAATCCCAGATCTTACAACTTAGCCCCAAGATAGGTCACCAAGTTTAAAAGTAAACAGAAATTAAATCAAGTCTAACCTAGCTGCTGCTGCTGCTAATACGCTTTTGCCTTATCTTTGAGATCCTTCTACCCTTAATTAAATTATTTATTTTGAAATTGGATTGCCATGAGACTTTTTTCTGCCCATTTCAGAAAAATTTAATAAAGTTGCTGTCACAAAATCTACAGGACTAAACCAAATTAAATCACTAAGTTAAAGAGTGAAGGAAGAGTGTATCTGCTCCTACTCATGAGATCCAGCTCTACAGAGGATTTTATCCCTTTATTTTCCAGGACAAAAACTATGCAGGTTTTAGTTTTATTTAGAGATTTGGCACTTGTGTATGAGGTGATTTCAATGTGCTGGAGTAAAAGGCATTTTGAGAAAAAAAAAAAGCATGGTTTTTAGATGTGTGCTGCTTCACTAAAAATTTCTTGAACTGGTACCATGACTGAATCTGCCATGAGCTCTCTCTTAATATGCTGAGGGCTTCAGACAGAAGATTAATTTGTTAAACTGCATATGTGATCATATCCAGAAAATACCGATACTGCAATAGTGTTCCACGTTGAACTTAAACGTCTAGAAAGGAAGATGCACCAGAGTCTATGCAGTCTGCTTGGTTATTATGTTTTTTAAGTGGACAACGCTAATACACTATACAGACTGTTCTAGGATAAAGGGATATTAATAGCCACATCCTGCTTCAAATAATATTTTTGTCACAGTAATAAACAAATACTGCAGGGAAAATAGACTGCTTTACTGTAGAGAGAATACGCAACACTGGTTTCACCTGTAAATGAATGTTCTCTCATAATTTTGAACATTCTCTCTTACAGTTCAAACTGAAATAAAACCCAATCTTTTAATTGCAATATACTAATAATTTCCAGATTCCTTTGTAGTTCCACTCCTGTAGTTTACTGCTATCTTAGATTTTATGCAATACATCATGGATCCTGCTATTTGCTTTTAAGCAATTTCTTTTGTCACCTGAGTTTTAAGAATGAATTAAAGTTAATGTATGTAAGACTTACCTCATAAACATGCATGATTTTAAGTAAACATGTCTGATTCCTGTAAAATGAAAGTTTGAGGCTTATATATCATCTTTTAGTTTAACCTGCCCTAAGCTAGTTTTTGTATGTTAGTATGCAATTATGATAAATGTGGAAAAACATGCAGTCTGTGTAAAGAGATTTGTTGTAGAACCAATATGACAGATAATCCTGCATTGGAGCCAGGGTGAGCTTGACCAATTATGGGTTTCAAGTGAAATTTCTGAATCTAAAAAACCTACATTATTCTAAAACAGAAAACAAGATTTTCATTAATTGACATTTAGTATTTATGAATCGAGCAGCTCTGCCATACTACCTTTGATAAGCTTTCCTTGTTTACAGGCTGAAGTAATTATCTGTAAGAATCCTGTTCCTTTCACGTATCATCTGCATTATATTGTTCATGAAGAAGACACAAGCTTCCCATGTTTCTAAGACAAGTTCTCTCACCTAAATTCAACTCCATCATTTTCAATTGACTTTTTCCAGTAAAATGAAAAATCAGAAGTAAAGGAGGTGTCAGGAATTTCCTGGGTATGATGTGTTCAGACTGCCTTAGAAACAAATCCTGCAAAGCTGTTTCTGCAAGGAGTAGGGATGTATCTTTTGGTCCTTCATTTCACTGACCTTTCAGCTGTTGAGACTTTAAAAGCTTTTCTTCTACTTTGAGTTCTAAATGTTTAAACAAAATGCAAATATGCAGTTGATAAAGGGATTAGAGCTGCACAGGAGATCATGTTCTGGCTGAGATGCTGAGGTAGTGTTCACTCCTTGTAAGAACTGAAACAGTCCAGCCTTAGTGCAGGCTGCATTCCGGCTTGTTCAAAGATCACACTTTTGTTAAGAGATGCTCCTGGTAAAATTTACTCACACTGACTCTCCGCACGATGGCATTTCAATTCTGTACTTGCCACAAAGTTATAGTACATGCCTATTTTCTTTGTTTTCACCCCTCTCACTGAATTCCTGACAAATGGCTTAAAAAGTGCCAAGTATAATCCCCTTTGCATGCAGCTTTTCATTTGCCATTCAGCATTTAATTGAGACATGAAGCACCAAAGAGTATAGGGAACTTAACACTGCCCTTTGAAGGCCATTGCTAATGCAAAATCCACCACTTCTGTCTGTTAACTGTCTGGGCAATATGTTGTAGGTGCCCAGGTGAGGTACCTGTAAGTGGTTGGTATGAACACTCCCCACTTTCCCAGTGAGAATTTCCAGCCTGCACACATCATGATTTGGAGTCCTGGTGCTGAACATGTCTCCTTTTGCTGGCTGGTGGGAAATCAAAACGTCAGCTGAATGCTGTATGCCTCAGAAGAGACAGCCATTCTCCTCCAGAATGATTCCTCATAAAACATTCCATGAAGAAAACAGTCTTGTGCCAGGCATTTCCCCCAGGCTGCAGAGCCCGGGATGTTCGCTTTGCGTTAATAGTTCCGGCTACTAACAGCAATAGGTCACTGATACCCTTCTTCAGTTCCCCAAACACAGGACGCAGTTGTTGTTATCTCAGTGAAGGTTACTGTTTAGATCTTGGAAGAAATATTCAGATTCTAGGTAAATGGGACCTATTGGAAAAGAATATTAGCCTTTAGTACTAGGGTGAAACCTCTGTTTAAGAAACATCCACAGAATATGTAGGAAGTGCAAATAAGAGAGTACTGTTATAGCAGCCACAGCAATCCATATGAGAGAGTAGGGATGTATGCTCAAGAGGCTGCTACATGGGCCATCTCTATAATCTATAACTGTCAGATATCCAGAATCAAAAAAGGAAGGCAAATGTAATGAGCCTGAGGCATTCAATAAACAAATTTACATCATAGTTCTTAGGAGCTGAGGGCCAGTACAGTGCAATTTTACATTGCCTTTTTCTCACCTTGTTTTCCAGAAAAGCAGAGTAGAATAGTAGGCAAAGAATATGGGGGGAATACATAAAGGAGAACAGATAAGAAGCCAGGGAATGTGATTATTCCAAAAAAGAGAATAAAATAAAAGCAGGAGTAACGGCTGCAAGATATATATACACTTGAGGTGACAGCTGTATCTCAAAGGAAATGTAACAGTGAAAGCAAATAATGCTTTCTACCCTGAGAGCGTATCTCTCTTCTACTCAAAATCCAATTACAACATTTTTTTCCTTTGTCTCACTGATTTTTTTATGATAAAGAAATAGTTCATGTGTCTTAGCTGGTTCCAGGACACTGACTGGAATAGCGCTTCCAGTAAAATATTTTAAAATGTGCTTAATTTGAAGTCCAGTTGACTGTAATGGGGTTACTCATATGCTTAACATTAAAAATGCACTTAAGTGCTTTGCTAAATTAGGCCTAATATTTACATCTTCAATGTTTCCATATCCTAATAAGAACTTAATCTTCTAACTACATAACACATTTGACTTTGCATATTAGATGAAATATTACTGCAGGGATTTGACAGACTAAATTTCATTATAAATAAGGAGGATTAATTCAAACCCCATTGGTGTCATTGAAAAGATTCCTACTGATTTCCATAGTTTGTGCATACGTAAGTGAAGAATTAGATAAATGTTCCCTAGAAGAAGGAGTGGGACATTCTTATCAGCTACAAAACAACAGATGTCCTTGTTCTGTATCAATCACTTCGATTGTGATTATTCTGCAGTAGGACTCCGCCCATGATGATTTAAATGATAGCACCTGCAGAGGCCTTAAAAAGAGTCCTCATGGCGTTAGCTTCATGTGGTGATGTTACACCTGAGCTGAGCCTGTCTTCTGGGAAGCATTGGGTAAGATGTGACTACAACACAAAGCACAACAACAACATCAGTAGAACTCCAGTCGTAAAATACAAAAATTATACTAAGATGTTTATAGTTCATTGTTGCTGGTTTTGGCTCTTTAAAAGATTAATCTTTATACTTAGTTCTTTCTGTACAGTATGATGTTGCATTGGCTGGGGATTACTTTATTTCTGTGTTAACTTTCAACAAAATCTTGTAAGGAAGTTCTGGGTTTTTTTGGAACAGAATAATAATAGCGAGGTAGTCAAATATAAGCTACAGTTAACAGTGCATCTCTGTTGTAATTTTCAACCTTCGAAGTTATTTCAAGGATACCCTTAGCCCAGTGTTTGTAATGCAAGAGCCTCTTATTTGCCTTTATTTTTCTCTTCAGTTCTATTGCCACATGTGTCTGGTGCCTTTGCTGGGGATCTGAGCTTGTATTATACTTTGAAGAGCGGATCACAATCCCAAAATCAATTATCTCCCCGTAGAAGTTATGATGGCATTGGGAACAACATGAAATGGGAGAGCTATGAGAAGGAAAAAATTCTTTTTTGTATGTGGGAAAATCCTAAACAAACCAAAAAGATTTTGTAATTGATCTGAAAATTGCTGTTTTCTGAATTGGGCTCGCTTATCTCTAGAAGGTTTCACAATGGTGTTGCTTCTCTGCCTCCCTCTTCCTTCCCTTCCTTGGTTTCTTTCTGTTAAGAAACTGGTTACATCTCTTGTCCATCCATTTCTAGTTCTTGAGACTTGAATTTGTATTTTTGTCTGTATAATATCCAGAGTCTGATTAATTTACAAAATGTGACCCACTGAGTGTAGGTAATGCAGCTGGCAAGGCTATAAAAACTGCAGGAGGAAGATGAGGTCTTTGGCAATTAGTTATTTATTTGAGGCATTTGGAATTCCTAATGGCCCTATTAAGAATATAAATGCCATTGATCTGTTTGCTGCATAGTGTCACAGGGAAGTGCCTTTACAAAGAATTTAGACGAAGGATAGGGTAGTAACTATGTCTTATTGGCTAGACTTTTATAAACCTCAGTGATATTAGTCAGAGAGGTTGGTGCAGTTCTGCCAGTTTAATTACAGCCAGTCTTGGATCTATGGTTTATATGAGGTCCTTCCTTCACCAGACGGCTGTGTGTGGGTGTATGTGCATTCATGCATACACACAGTCTGCTGAAACTCTTACTGAACAGAAAAATGCTGTGAACTACCAGGCACTGCACTTGACAAAGTCTCCCTGCTCCCTGGGAACACCACTTCTTTCTGGACCGGGTCCAGAAGCTGGCTACTGTCAGGGCTCGCAGATTCTGATGGGAGCTGCTGCTTTGGTGCTGGTGGTGAGAGACAGCACCACTCCCCATGTAGAAAAGGGTTTTCCTTAGGCGTTAAAGGTCTGTGCCTGATTTCAGCCCAATTCTCTGCTGCTGAGATATACCTTGCATTTCTCGTGATTACAACATTAATATGCAAACTATGCAAGTTGTGATAAGTAGTTCTGGAGCTATTTAGTAGCAGGAATATGTAATGGCAGATGAGGCTTCTGAGTATTCTTTTAAAAATACTGCCCATAATTCTGCTGCAACCTTCTTGGTTTGTATATGTAAAACTGACAGTCATATTGTTTGTTAGCTACAACTGCCATATTATGTATATTTTTCTTACTCCCCTGAAAAATCACAACTGTTGTATATTCCAGAGAGACACATTTTGGAAGAAACAATAACATTTAAGTTGTACATTCATTTAAAAAGTGTTACATAGTGAATTATATTTTTTCTATTTTAATTGGGAAACTTTTGTAGCAGAAAGTTGTAAAGCACTGGGATTCCAGAACAACTATAAAATGCACAACAAGGTCTGGAACCATGTTGCTGTAAATTAATCAAATGCTGTAATCAAACCTTTTTACACCCTTATGCAGTATCTAATTTTAAATTAGAAATACCCAGGCAGCTAATTTAGCTCCTTCCTCATTTTTATGTTCAGCAGAGATCAACAATGGGGAATAAACTCTTCTCTGGATCACTTATATTACTTTGGTCACAGACTGAATGTTCACATGGATGTTATGGGTTGTCATGTCTGAGGGCTGGCACACAACTTAAGGAAATGAAGATGGAACGAGCCGTGCATTGCAGATGGAGAAGCTGCTTTCACTTGTGTGCTTGTATCTTCACAGCTGTCTTCATTAGCCAATCGAGACATTTTTAGGCTTCAAATTTAGCAATATCTGTAAGATGCTGTAGAAATGACTTCTCCAATTTGTTACTGAAGTGTATATTGAAATGAAGTGTTTTAACAGCTTGTTTGCAGCTGGTAGTTTTACTGCACTTCAGAAAACAAAGCTGCTGGTCAAAGATGTTCATACAGGTACTGAAGCCTTGCTTCAGATGCCTATTTGAAATATTCCTGCTTTTATTTTTTTCCATGAAGTATTGTCTTATAGATATGGAGTAACAAGCCAGAAAGAACATTTATGACTATCTAGTCTGACATACTGCCATGTAAGCTATAGATTTTTTTTTTTCACTCATATCTCATTGATTCATAGATGTCTACAAAATATACCTGACATCACTCAAATTCAGCTTAAGATGGCCTCAGTGCATATTAAAAATGAAGGATTTCTTTGTGGAGATTAAAGTTAACCCATTTTCAAAGGGAGGGAGAGAGGCAGTTGGAAAGGAAGAAGCAAAGCAGCATTCATTGTATTCTTTTATGAAGTTATATACATATTCAAAGTATCTGTGTGTATCAAGTAGCCCAAGAAGTTTTGAGATCTGCACACCTTTAGAGAATGTATCCAAATCCCTGCCAGCAATGAGAAAAGCAAGAAGAGAAGATCTGTAAGAAATGATGAACATATGCCTTTCTCTATATTGTCTTCCTGCTGGCAGGGATGCTGTTCCCTCCTCCAGAGACACTTCATGCAGATTGATGGGTAGGACCTGACTTTTATGCCAGTAGGAATGATACAGCCCAAGACAGTAGGGATGACAGCCCTGAATGACCCAGCACATTAACATCTCATAATAGAACTACAGGAACCGGTGCTGTGTCCAACAAGAGCAGTAAGTTGCTTTGCTGGGTAAATCTGAATGTGAGAGCCTGGACACTGTTGGAAAACACAGCAAGAATGGAAGGAAAGAAACTGTTTTCCTCCAACAACCATTTGATTTTGATATTTACATTGCATTTCATCCACAGCTAAATAATCTTAACTCCAGTGGTAGCCATTAGTTGCTGCATTAACAAGAACAGAAAAGCTGTCATTAGGAACAAAATTATCCATGTGGATCTATTAGGATTTGTAGCCCCAGTCCCTTTTCAGTCTGTTGAATAAAGAGTGTATAACCAATGCAATATGAGATATCTAATCCAATTAGGTTTGGGACAAAAAATACTATACTCTGTTGTTTTTCACTGAATTGATATGTTAAAATATCTAGGCTTATAAACAGCAGAACACACTGTGATAAACGGCGTGGTCAGAAACCCATGTTGCTGGTATAAAAAGGAAGGCTGTAAGGCTGGCTCTCAGGTAAAGCTCACTCTACTTCTCTACTTGCGTATTTTTTGGTAACTGAAGTCACAAAAAGAAATTTGAGATCAAAACCCACAGTGCTGTATTTATTTCGGAAGACAACTAAAACCCCAAACCAAAAACAAACTTAACAGGCATAGAGGAAGATATAAGGATCATTTATCTGTGCAGAGTAGAATCAAAGTTTTTCTGGTGTTTGTTACTGTCCTAACTTGGTTTTCACTAGAGTAAATATGAATGTTTTCCTTAATTTGATGTGAATTAGAGCATTTTGGAAAAGCCTCCTTACTTTCACTGTGGTCAGTTGTGTTCTAAGGAGAGTGGTGGTAAACGTTCTGCCATGTAAAGACTTAAATTTTCTAAAACATCCATTTAGTTTGGAAGCATGGTATCATTTGAAAGCCAATGCACCAGTACCATGTAGATGGCTTACCCATCTTTAAATGAAGTTTTAATTAACAGAGAAAGTTCTGTTCAGATGGTTTTGGGACCTTCCATCTGTACACTTACCGAAGTGTTCCTACTGTGTTTCTTATTAATGCTTACTGGAAGCTTTGTTTGCCTAAAGCGAGTGTTATATGTCCATTGTATACTCCTGCAGAGGAATAATGAGAAAAAAAAACCCTTTTCAAAATAACAGAATTAAGAAATAAATGCAATAGAGCTTAGTGGGAAACAAGGACAGACAAGGATCCTTTCATAATGTAGAGAAAACTTCTAGAAGAAACAAGGCTAACTAGGTTAAAAATCAATTTCTCTAATATAATGTAAGAAATGCAATCTAAGCTTAATTTTAAACAAAGATTTTTTCAGCACTTGGCAAGCAAATATGGATTTTTACAAGCATTCTGTTTCAATTTTACGCGTAAATGACATTTGGCAGCAGTAACTGAAATACAGCATGACTTTCTCAGTTATTTCTATTAATTATTTTGGTTGCTTGTCACCAACTTTTGATCTGTCTTTGGCTTTGCTTGTGTACTTTCTTATAGACATGTTAACTCTTCAGTTGTCTCCAACTGCTTCTCTCATTTTTTGACTTACAGGATCATAGGTCTGGTTGGACATGGATTTACTGATAAAATAAGAAACATTAAGAAAAAAAGAGTGGTTTTGATCAGATTCCCATTTGATGCCAGTGAAAAAATTCATGTTAATTCCACATAAAACCAATTCATGGGAAGTCAGTACCAAGCACTTTTATTGGCATCAGGGGATTTTTTTTCCCCAGGCATGATGTCTAAAATAATATACAATATAATATACAATATAAATATTAGATAAATTTAGATGTGATTTATATACGGAGTGATGCCAAATAGAGCTGCAGGAGAATATTTTTGGGAGTGAGATGCAGGCAGCGTTAATGGCAAAGGAAAGAGCTGTGACCGTCTTAGACTCTCATTACATTCACACAATGCCATAGAGTTGCCAGGAGTGTGGCTGCTGAAATCACAGTGTTCCTAAATGAAGCAAAGTTCTTGCTGTTAATGATGAGCCTGGGATTTTATCCATTCTCTAAATTGATTATTTTACTCTGTTTTCCTTTTTTTCCTGGTTTAGCTTGTTCAGAAAGATGAGTGCTTAAAGATACAGAGTCTGGGCACAAACAGTGAAATTACATCATGCGATAACTGAGTTAGTATACAATACTCTGCCTGATTTAAAAATGTGTTGGTTTTTTTTGTGTGGAGGTGGTGGTTGCTGTACCTTGACAGTCTAGAATGATGCTACTTCTGAAGGAGTGATAGTAGAAACTTTCTGAAAGTTTTGTTTCACATTGGATGAAACTCGAGGAGTGACTTCTCTGTTTTATACTTGAATAAAACCAGGCATTCATAGGTTACATCAATTGATTGAAGTTGTACAGTGAGCTAGTAATCAAACTAGATGTCTAATACATCGAAATATGACTATACTTTTCCATTTATATGGATCCCCATAAAAAAAGCATGAACACTCCACAAACTTTCGAATATCTTTCCTTAGAAAATCCCTGAAAAATAGACTGTGTGATCCACTATAGAGAGATCACAAAAAGCCAAGATGATTGGCCTATGGTCACTTAAACCTGTAGTGCCCAGAGGAAATGAATCAGGTGCTCACACACTCCAGACTAGCACACAAGTCTCTATACCACCTTTTTTCTTTCCTGAGTAATCTTCTGTTTCCTATATGAGTATGAAAACTCCAGTTGGCTGTTACCAGAACTCTGTTGGGTGGTTTCTGAAGTCTGAGTAACCCATGCTCTTGAACAGGGATTGCCTTTTTCTCTGATGGCATGATGTCGTTTGTTACTAGGCTCTTAATGTCTGTCTGCCCAAACCTTAGGCCCTATTCCAACCAAAATAAATTTTAAAAATTCAATTACTTAATGTGTGTAACACTATTCTTTTTAAAACTTTTAATTTTGCTTCCATAGTCTAGTTTGAGTAAAATGACTTTGATATCTACTCTTTTTTTTTTTTCATCAGACAATTAAGGACTATGAGTATCATGGAATGATAAATGTTTCCTGGGTGAGGATTAGCAAGAGTAGCCCAGCCTGCCATCTCAGAGAGCATAGAAATCCAGGGTTTTAAGTCATCAGTGACTTAGAAAAACAAAAGGAAATTGAAGCCAGAATTTTGGTCTGGCAGACAGAGTCTAGACAGGTCTCGTGTATCAACAGAAAGATGAGATAAATATTAAAGAAATATTATTCAGCCTAAAACAAGATCCAGCTGCAGCTGCTGGAAGCAGTGATATTATTCAGAGGCTTGTGGAAGAGTTGTGTAGTGAACAGTATGCAGCAGAAGATATACGATTCATTTCACAATGAACCCCAAGTGCCAAGTATTTTATTACCTTACACAGAGAGTTACTTCCAGAGGTAGTAAATTTTTCATTTAAGCTTCCTTTGTTGGCTGTAATGCCTTTGATTTCTTTATTTAATTAAATCATACAAATTTTCTGGCTGTTTTTCCTTTGTTTTATTTAACCACTTACAATCTTTTAACAGTGATGGGCAGAGAAAAAATAAATGCCTGACAAATATACTTTGGCAGCAGAGCTAACTACAGTAAATCCTATGACTGAAATACCAGGTTGTACTCTGAAGGATATTTATTGCATTTAGCCACCCCAGAAGACAGCTCTGAAAACTCTAATCTCCCCCAGAATCCCAGATTAGATATAGTAATATGATAGGAGAGAGATACAGTGCTCAGGAATGGATTTTCTTCTATATATTGGATCTCTGGTTAGTAACCTCTCTGGCAGCTTATGCAGTTTGAATGTGCCAGCAGTACTTTTGTAATTATAGTCTCTGGGTATAAGTTCTATCTCATGTTCTATCCAGTGTGGTTATCTATTAATAAGGTAGTCCTTGTTCATTACTATTATTGTTTCTCTTTCAGTAATGCAATGTTTGTCTAATGCTTCTTCTGTTCTTATTCAAACAAAGTTTCTGTTGACTCCAGCAGGTACAGAGAAAAAGATGATTAGTGGTTAATCTCAGAGCAATAAAGACACTGATAATTAGTTAACAATAATTTAAAAAATTAATTATGTATTATGTGTTTGGTATTGAATGTAGGAGATAACTGACTTCAATAACAAGGGTTTATCAGATTATATATTGCCAGTCACTGATGTATATTCTCTATGAAATGAAGTGTGTATCAACACATGATAAAATTCTGAATTTTGCATTTTGAATTAATTTGGAGTAGCTTTGACATTTTTTTTGACAGAGAACAGTTACGAGTCAAATTTTTAATTGATAGGTGAACCTTAATGTTCTCATGAATTGTTCGCAAGCAATTAAAGGCATTTTGAATAAATTATTTACATTTCAGTTATACTCCAGAATAAATGATTTCTTGAATGACTGATTTACTAGTTAGGGTGATTTACTAGCTAGGGAGAGGGAATCATCATTAGATCTTCAATGAAAGCCAAAGCGTGCTTTTCATAACTGGTTCAAAGGCTTTGTTTTTCCATTCCCAAATTACATTTTCTGTGATAATCTAGGAATTTAGAATCTCTAAGACTGAACACTGAGCTGAGCAGAATACTTGCTCATCTCTTAGTAAGCCTAGGACCGTGATGCTTATTAAGAGTCTTTGCTTAAGACTTCTCTATAACATATTAACTATGTTCTAATTTATCAAGGAAAGATGCACATTCTGTGCTAAGTGAGTTTTTAAGATTTCTCAAGACAAGTAGTAGTGCCCTAGAAGAACTTCCTTCTATGACTTAAGATGCAGGTTAGAAAACTCATTGTTAACCATGCCTCTTGGACTTGACTACTGAAAATAGTGTAATAGAAATACTAAATCCCTGGATCTCTAACTTAGTATTACAGTAAGACTCATAACTGCAATGCTAAAACAAATGCATCTTGAATGGTTGTGTGTTCTTACGTAAATGCCTGACCCAAAAATTCATTGTTGATACACAGTTTGAAAACAGCTTAATCATGGCCAGTCTAGGATTCACACTTTCAGAAGATCTCTAGATCTCCCTGAAGACAGACCTGAAGTCTCAAGCTATTTCAGCACTGAGTATTTAATTGGACTTCGTACCATAAAGAATTCTTCAGTAGCATGACATGACACATCAATAGTTGATTGTGAACTCTTCAGAAGAGCCCCTAGGCTTCAGGCTACCTTAGAAACAAAGGTCCGCAGGGAATAACTTCAGAACATCCCATGTCTCATTCCTGGAAGGGAGACTGAACCACATTGGTGCTTTTTCAATTGCTTCCTTGTAACGTGTTGAATTAAACTGTTTTAAAAATTATCTGTTGCCTCTAAACTGGTTTATATGATTGAAATTGGTTAGAGCAAACAAAATTATTTCTATTATTTGGTAATTTAAATCATAAATATAATTAGAACATCCTCTTCATTTAATAATAGGGTTGCAGTGGCATTACCTCCATTATAATAATAGTAATAATATGCTGTTGTACAGTATGTACTGGTTAAAAAAGAAAAGATGGGAGAAAGTATGACTTCAGTGATGTTGCCTTGTGAAAAATAGTCATTCTACAGATGTGGTGCACCACCTGCATTTTCTTGATTGTTTGAATAAGTTATGTAGTAATCTTCAGATGATTAATGGCATAGTATTACTCTTCTCTGTTTAGGTTAACAAAGAGCAATCTCAGTCTTTGTACTCCAGAGACAGAGCAGGGGAAAGCGGACTGGGGTGAAAGGAGGGATGGCTGGACAGCTTCTCCTTGCCACACAATCTGCAGTTCACACTAACCCAGCCAGTGCTAACGCTTGGTCTGCAGCTGCCTCAGGACCCCTCCTCTGTTCTTAAGATTGGGTCTGCTCTTACGTATGACTTAATCTGTCACGGCTACTGTTGGTTTGCTCCAAGGAATGTGTTTTGACAGTGGAGTTTGCTCTTTAGAAGACCATAAGTAACTCAATGATTTGTAAGAACAATTTACTTGATAGATTGGATATAGTGCTTTGTAATTAGATGTTGCTTCAATTTTCAGTTCAATTCAAGCAATACTCTGTCCTCCCCAAATCCTATAGAAATGCATGAGCTAAGGACTTTGTTAAACGTGATAGCTGAATTTACTAACAATGAGATTAAATTCATGAGTTCAAGCTGGATCTGTATTGCTATAGCTGATAACTATTTAGTATTTGACATCTTGTGACAGTGTGACCTACCCCATGAAAAATTATGGTAAAGGCAAGCAGATTGAATGGTTGGCTCCTATGAAATACTAATTTCCTCACAGGTGATTGGATTGGGGGGCGTATGGGGATTAAGTAAATGAAATGTAGCTCAGTATCACAGTAAGAGAATACTTGGATTGACTTTTACCCATCCCACAATATGAGGTGTAAGATCTGTATTTTGTCTATTTTGTCCCTTGAGATGTTCCCTTGAGATCTGTTGGTATGTTTGAGATGCTCAGGGGCAATGACAATGATTACCCAGAGACACATTCAACTAAGGTGCTAAAATGAATTTCCACTTTAGCTCTACATTTAAAAGGATGCAACCTCAGTGTTATCCAAATCGCTTTGAGCTGAAGTGAGATGCTGTTTCTCATCCATCTTCCTATAAGAAAAGTGGACGCTTCCACATTCTTACCAGTAAAGCTATTGCCAATGAAACATTTTTGATCATATAAATAAGGCTCTCCTGTAATTTCAATAGTTGCCTTCCTACAAAGTGTTCCTTGATATCCCAAAATGCCTGGATAATAACTTGGGGAGAAGAGCAGAGCTTGCCTGTTGTTATTAATTCAAAGTTATTAAACTGTTGTTATTAAACTTCAAAGAGCTATTTTGGGGGGTTGGATTAGATGATCTCCAGAGGTCCCTTCCAAGCCCATATCATTCTGTGATACTGTGATTTTCTGACTCTGATTCTGACACTTCATTTTTAAACTTGCAGAAGATCTTAGCCATCATCTCTGGCATCCTGGAATGGAGCTCCATTTATTCACTTCTTATATGTACCATGTTTTTCCTTTTACATGTGCCTAGTAAAATGCATATTAAGAATAGTACTCCAAAAATTGTTTTTTAGGTGCTTTATTGCTAGCCTAGGATCCAAATAATTCTGTTTTCAGTTTTACCAGTCTCAAGCACTGACCTTGGGCAAATAATTTATTCTTGTAGTGATAGTTTTTCAGCTGGAAAACGACCATCTGCTTCCCATCCCCTGCCTCCTGTCTGGTAATTTCTAAATCTTGTTTCATTGATATATGCAGCATCAATTTTACAGTCTTTGATTCCTCAGGAGGTGTCCAAGCACCACTCCAATGCAAGTGATGACCTTTGCTTTCTACTGTCTGTTTTGTTTTAAATGAAGGCCTGGCAGACAGCACTTAATGCAAGTCAGAGAGGATCAGGGGGAGGCAGAGGTGGGTATAGATGCCAGAAGTTTTTAGCAGGTATCATTTTTATGGCAATCCATTTCCCCTTTCCCCTCTCTTGACCAGGATTTGTTACAGATGTAGTTACAACCAAACCATGACCTTTTACAACTGTGCTCACAACAGTGGGTATGAAGTCAAGATAGCGAGTTGAAATAGTTAAGACAGTTGACAAATAGTTGAGACAGTGGAGCTAATTATCACAGGAGACAGAAAAATGTCCTGCTGAAATATAAAACTCGTTTTTTTTTGTCAAGAAGAAACACCTTTGCTATCAATTCTGTTTGAGAGAGTAAGTGATGTTAAAGAAAGTTGATGTCTTGAGCCTGTACTAAATTCATAAATGAAGAGGAAAAAGCCTATTTTACGTGATTCAGAGCATATGTGACATCTTTGCTGTCATTGCTTGTTGAGGAAGAACAATGTTCCTTGACAACATTGTATTGTAGCATTAAATGGATTGTGTGAGCTCAGATAAGTTTACCTTAACAATTCTACAGAGGAATCTATCTAGGAAAGCAAAACCTGAAAGTATTACAGGTCTAAATTCCAGAAAAGCAAACCTTCCCTGCCAGGTAAAAAAAAGAAGGTGCTGTTAGGTTAAAGAGTTAAAAAATGCCTTAAATGCAAGGAAACCTCAGTGCTCCCTGGCTCAGCTTTCTGTTGCATGGATAAGTTTGTATTGCTTTTATAGATACCCTATCACTGTGTGTCTGTGACTTTGTAGCTTTTGAATAACATTGTTGCAAATACTCGCTTCAAGATCAGTTAACCATAAAATGCCCCGGTAACTTTATACACAGACACCTGAAAAAATGTAAGTCAATAAGAAAAGAGCAGTGAGAGTCAGCTTAGGTCTGTGTATAGAACAAGGTTTCTAGTAAGAGGGTGATCTGGAGTTAGACCTTTAGTTTAGGTCTTAACGTATTTATAGTAGTTTGTAATATTCATTTACATTCTGTTACATTCTACTTCTTGGGATGTTTTGTCTGCACCCCTGTAATGTAAAGGGGTTTGATTTCAGCTTTTCATTGAAAACACTGAAAAAATTGTGTTGTTTTTTTTTCCCCTCATAAAAATGTCAAAGCAGAACTTTGAAGAAGCATTTGAGGTTTTTACTTTATGCATTAATTGCCTTATCTGTAACACAAGGGTCAAAATTATACTTGTTGAGATGCTTTGAGAACTTTGGGTGAAAAGGTATTTAAATTCTGATCACTAGTGGTGTTTGCAAAATGATGCTCTCGTTCAACCCTTTCACAATGAATTTCCTTTCATTATTGGTTTAAATCTGCTTATTGTACAACAATTCTAATTGCTTTTAAATTAATCCTATCCTCTGGTTATGAGAGGAAGCAAAAGCCTGAGGATTATACATTTTAGATTTCTATCTTTATTTGCATCTGAATTTGTAATGATGTAAAGGATTCAGAGATGCTTACTTGTCATGTTTGATAAAACTACAGGAGAATTTGTTTCCCCTTCCAAGAGAGCTCAATGCTTTTATTATGTATATTAAGATGAATGCCCTCAAAACAAACAGTTTCTAAGATTAATCTCTGAGATTAAATAATTCCCAATGGCATCTCTTCACTAATGAGAATAAAAGGTGGTACTCAAGAGACAACACAGTGGAGACCAGGTAGCCTCCGTAATAGTTTTATGCAAATAAATGTGTTTTGTATTACAATGAATGAGAAGTGAACACACCCAGATACTGCTTCTCAGGGAAGAGCAGGCAACATTTTAGAAGTGGTTTACTTGAAATGCAAACCCTTGTGTATTCGTGCCCTTGTTTTCTTCTGCATCAGTAAAAAAAAAAAAAAAGTCGAGAAGGGATGAAATAGGTAGCAATTTCCATACATTTGATTGTGTGAAGTCCTTAGGGTCACCTCTGGGGATAACCAGGAATATACACAAAATAGAAGTGATGTAAAGGCCCTTCTGGCCTTAAGCAGTATGAAGTCATAGGTGCAGAAAACTTCCTGCAAGAGGATTCTCTGTGCTCAGCAGACTGTATGCAGCTTTTTCAGAGTAGCTTTACAATCTTGAAAGAGCAACACGATTAACACAAGAAAACTTATTTGTTAAAACTACATTTTTAAATTATAATAGAACCTGTACAATAACAATCAAAGAAAGGTTGTGCAGAGAAAATTGAGGCAATTTATTTATGATTCTCTTTAATGATGGAATTGCTGCTCTGTTCACTTTCTAAAAGGAGAACATCATTATACTGCTGAGCAAGCGCTGGCTGATTTTAAGGCAAGTTACTGGAAACAAAATTCATTCTAAATTAGTGAATAGTTTGAAATACCTTTAAATGCTTTTTAAGACAAAGAACACATTGAGTCTGTTTATTGCTAAAGCACTGTGATACTTTATATGCAGACTTGTCAAGTTTACTTTAGTAGTTCCAAACTTACCTTTGATAATATGGGTAATATTTCACTGAATTTCACTGAATTTTTGGAGTTGGAAGGGACCATAGAGATCATCTAGTCCAACTCCCCTGCCAAA